>JBBPSD010000014.1:0-116723 GCA_038093415.1 Xerocomellus chrysenteron
GAGGCCACTTAGGGTGTCAGGAAAACTTGGAGAAGGGGGTTTCGGCGCCGTGTAGGCCGTCAGGGTGAGGTTTCTTTGCCCGTTGGTCACCCCGTTCTTTCTGATCGCCCCGCAGCAAGTCGACAAGAACAACAAGCGACTCAAGGGCGTCGATCCGACGCTCAACGCACGCCGCGACATATTCGAGCGCGTGCGCGCCTTTTGGTCACAGAAACGCGGCGTGTGGTGTGCCCTCGACTTTGAGGCGTGGGACAGGGATCATACCCTCCTCACCGAGTTCGGGTGGAGCACCGTCCATTGGGAGGACGATCAGCAGATCGATGAACAAGGCCATCTCATCGTCAAGGAACACAAGTATTATTCAAACACCTTCGTCCCGAATCACAGAGAGGTACGCTGCTTTGCTGTAACTGCGTGCGTCCCCCGTGAACGCGCGAGCAGTACTATGGGTTCGGCACGAGCGAGGAGGTCAACAAGGCGGCGTTCAAGAACCGCATCCAGACGCTCATTCAAAGCCTTCAATCTCGTGGGCCGCTCTTTTTGATTTTCCATGACAATAACCAGGATATCAAGTACGTGCGCTCCCCATCTCTCGCTCACATGTGCGTTTAACGTGAACGACAGGTATCTCAAGTCAAAGGACGTGGACGTCGTGTTATCCGACATGGCATTCATGCTCCCAGAGGTGCCCCCGCAAGACGGCATCTTCGTCGTCGATACTTCGGACCTCTTTGCTGCCCTCGAGGGTGAGGCAGGTGGCAACCGCCGATCGCTAGAGCGTGTCTGTAGACACCTCCAAATCAGTACGACATATCTCCACAACGCAGGGAACGATGCGCATGTACGTTGGCGTTGTTCTCGGCGGAATGCATCGCTGACGTGTCGGACAGTACACAATGTTGGCACTGCAATCCATGGCTTCTGGAGATCCCATTGACATGCAGCGGGAGAAACGCTGGCCCACCCGCCCAGCTAATAATACCGGAGCACCACAGGCTGTCCCGAGTGTCAAGGTGAACTTTGATGCTTGGGACGAAGACGACGACTTTTCCGATCAAGAAGGTATATTCGGGCCCATCATTAACACGGCCCAGTCAGCCGTTACGGACAATAACCCTGACGATGGGGAGTGAACGAACTGGGCCGCGGGGTACTCGATCCAAAACGTATTCGTCTACTATATGATATGATGTTGATATATGAAAAAAAGAAATTGTAGTGTTCAGATTGTTGTTCTTGAAAAACGTGTTCAGTCTTCCTTTTCGTTGTCGACATCACCGTCAGCATCACCGTCATCCTCGTCGTCTGATCTGTCGTCCGTCATGGTAGAGGGATTCAAGGATCTACAAGTCCTACATCAGGACACGAAGCATGATAGTATGGCATGACGGACCTCAGAGCAATGCGCAAGATAAAGTAGTACCAGAATAAATTGAGGATCTGGAGCAGTAGAAGAGGAGTAAAGATTTGATACCTCATCCACGGAGCAAGCCAGACCCCTCTCTCTGGTTCCCAGATTCGGTTGGCCTCACTATTGGAGGTCAGATGTGCCGTGAAGCCAGAATGGTGATATTACTCACAGAACCAGATCGAATTCGTGCCACACGGACCAGAGCATCACGATGTTTAAATAGTGCCGGAAGTATCTGTCACAAAACACATTGATAACCACACAGAAACGGACAAGGGGTATGACTGACGTCCACACGCAAAGGAATGTTATAAAAGCAACCAGTTTTGCGCGAGTGAACTGCAAGTAGTTCAGAATCTTTGAGACCTGTGGCGAGCAGTCAGACGAAACGAAAGGATGAAGTCGGAAGACAGTCACAGCAAGAAAGACGTCCGGGATATCCATACTCATGTATACGGCATTACCAATGAGCGTCATGTTGACCAGATAGCTCCATCTGCGAAGTAGTGTGAGTGGGTGATCCTGTTGAATGAAGCGAGGGGTATACCCAACGAGCCAGAGTGTGACAATATGGTGGGCAACGAGTTCGCTGTAGTCCTTGCGTGGTTTTTCGAGACGGAGAAGAAGGACAATGAGCTGTTGGCACCAGTAAGCTGATTGCGTGAGGTAGTATCGTTTCAAATGAGGTATCATATCCCAGTGAGGATAGCCTATAGGAGGGTGTCAGAATACTGAAGCAGCCCGAAAGGACGGAAGTGACCTAGCCAAAAGCGCTCAGTCTGGTACCAGTAAGTTGGCAGTTGAGACATGATGTACTAAGTAAAAGAGTCATGAGGCGAGTTGACGGAGAGGATATGTGGTACTGACAAAACCCCAAGCACCCATGACGGCGAAATAGACGGCGGCATAACCCTGTTCACCGAATCTGTTGAGTTTTGCGAGGCGTGTTATGCCAAAATGGCGCGCTATGGGATGACAGATGTGGATGGTAATAATCTGGCGGACGAAGGAGAAAAAGACAATGTGGAATGCAACGAAGACAAGATCGAGATAACCCTTTTGGTAGCGAACGTCCGAGTCAGGGGAGGAGGGGACGCGGTAAGAGAGGAGGAAAAGGGGTCTGAACGGGTTTGGGAGGCCCTGGGCGACGAACGGGGCAAGGACCTCCCAGTTTATGTAGAGAACGAGAGGTACGAGGATGAGCTTGAATGAGGAAGCTGGGGGTATATGAGTTTAAGGGGACGCGGAGACGTGAAAAGCACGTACCAGGATTTACGACCCATCTTGAGGTCCTGAGGTCGGACCAAAAGCCAGGTTCGGGATGGGGACGGCTCCGAGTCATGGGCGGGGTGATTCGAGACGAGAAGGTGAAAAAGTGGACGGAAATACGCCCTATTTCATAAATTTCAGGCGCTGCCAGACCGCAGTGGCGCTGGACGTGAACGTAATAGGCGACATACGCGGCGACAACCAGCTGGCGTATGTTTTGTTCGACATGTTTTCGACACAGGGACTGTTCCAGTCGCTGGCGTGTCCTCGCAAGTCGGACTGCACCAACCCGACCTTTTGTCCATTCTCGCACACACCCGACCCGGCACTCCGCACCCCGCTCATCGTGACGCCCGCTCCGACGCCCGCACCCACCGTGCCCGCAAAGAGACCCTTCGAGCTCACCGCGTCCACCTCCCGCTCAGAGCCCCCTCCACAGCGCATCAGAACCGCGTCCGCCCCAAAGCCAGTCGCCCTCGCCAGCTCGTCCGTGCGTCTCTCCCCTGCTCGCCCTTCCACCTCTCACCCCCTGATACCCCCAGTCCGGTGCCCCCGTCCTCAGAGTCAATGCCGCACAGTCGCAGGTGGCCGTCCCTGTCCGCCAGGTTCGCGGTCGCCCCTCCTCCCAGATCCTCCCTGACCGTCACAGGCCATGCTCAAGAGCCTCTATGATCACTTTGTCGTCCTGTACGACAACCTCCTGCCCTCGAACCCAACCCTCGCCTCCGAGCACGCCCTGCGCCAAGAAGACCAGGTACACAAGATCTCGACAAAGCTCACTTATCGCAATGTGCGCATTCACCGTCCTCCCTCACCCCCCTCTCATCCCTAGTCTCAGGCAGTCATAAACTCGATCGCTTCCCTTAAGAGACGCCCTATACCCACTTCCGTCTCCCACCCTTCTGTCGGCACCGATGAGGATATCGCAGCGCGCACAGAAGCACGCAACAAACTCGACGCACTTCGTCTCACCCGTCCCGTTCTCGCTCACCTTCTCATGACCACAGATGCCATGCAGCAGTCGCGTTATATAACTGAAATACCTGATGGTGAGGGGGGATCAAAGCCACACGCAGTCGGCCAAATCGCAAAATGCGAGCGTTGTGGTCAGCCTTATATGGTCACCAACACCCCTACCCACGACGAGTGCACTTATCATTGGGGGAGACCATTCAGCAAAACGATCAATGGTGCGTCCGTGATAGTCATGTCGTCGTTCGTGTCTGAACCTTGCCTCCAAGGCGAGAAACTGCGCATATACTCGTGTTGTTCAAAGACCACAAGCGAGGACGGTTGTTCAAGAGGATTTCACGTCTTTTATGAATCAGACCCAGTCGATCTGCACCTCCGCCATCCATTCTCACTCACACGACCTCGCGATGTCGACAATTCTGTCGACACAGCTTTTGATGTCGTTGCCCTAGATTGCGAGATGATTTACACTACGGGTGGCATGCGTGTCGCCCGGGTCTCAGTTGTCGATGGTGCCGGGTCCGAGATTTTCGACGAACTAGTCCGGATGGATGATGGCGTCGAAGTCATGTCAGTATCCTACTCTCCATCGCCTCTTTTCTCGCCTGATGTCTTCTTAGAGACTACAACACCCGATTTTCGGGCATCACGAAGGAGGGACATCAAAAGGCGTCGTTGACGCTTCCTTTGATACGCCAATCGCTCGACGCGTTCATTAATTCCGAGACGATCATCATTGGCCATGCCCTAGAAAACGACCTCAAGACGTTGCGCATGGTCCATCATCAATGTATTGATACTGCCATCCTTTTTCCTCACCGAGCTGGACCACCATACAGGCGCTCTTTGAGGGATCTGTCCGTGCTATCTCCCTCTCGTGTTCTCAGCATTCACTAACGTGACTTTTTAGCGCGAAGGAACACCTTGGAATATCAATCCAAACTGGAGATGGATCGACTGGCCATTCCTCAGTAGAAGACTCTGTCGCCACTCTCGACCTTGTACGATGGCATATTCTAAATAAAGCAAAAAGCAAAACGACATCACCAGATTCATAGCCTGTTTGCATCCATCAACCATACTGTACACTACTGCCTCCATTTACTATGTGCTGTTACATCTTGTCTTGGACTCTGTCAACTATCGGTGGGTGCGCTGTGTAGAGGCTTACCGAGGCGTCCATAGAATATTGGGTTTCAACGAATTAGTGGCCCTTTATAAGACATGTTCATAGAGTACAAAAGGATGCGGGGGAAGGGCATCTAACCGCTGCGTGCAGCCAAACGCCCCATGATGTCATCACTGCCCTCCTGTTCTTCTGCACTGTCTGATTGTGTGACCTGCGGGGGATCATGAGTAACAGAGATCATCAGCTGGTACTGCGAACAAACCACGCGTAGGACAGATTTCTTCGAAGACTCTTGCATTTCGCCAGCTATGATAAGCTCGTCTAGGATCTATGTGGCGCGTAAGCAGCCTGCGCGGTATACGCGAAACAGCACCTACGGCATACGCCTTTTGGAAGTTGAATATGCTGCGAGAACCGTCGCTAAGGCTTTTAAAGGCTACTGAATGCTCCGACTTACAGGTCCAGCTCGCACACCTGTTACGGTCGCCATGTCAGGTTTTTCGAACGAGCACCGACGACGAGGGACGACGCACATTTCCAAAGTATCTGTCCAAGACCTCCACGAAACGGTGGATGATCTCCAGCGTTATGAGTTCGTTGTCGCCCGAGCCGATCCCGCACACGAAGAACAACGAGGCGTATCTCCGGTAGACGACCTTTGTGTCTGCGAAACAGCCAAACGGACCCATGCGTTACACATCCACGTTCTCTCGCCGCAGCGCGAGAAGACGTTGCTTACCCTTGTACTCTAGAAAGTTACACATCCGCGTGCGCCGAGCCAAGACCAGCTGGGTAACGTCCTTGACGATCTTGGCCTTGGCTTTTGGGGCCATCGTTGTAAACCATTTTGCAAGGCGTAGTTTTCCTGGTGATAGGTTTCAATGTGAGATGCGACTTGTTATCTCTTCCGTGAATATGGGACGAGCCTTGTCGTGACACGAGTAAGATGTAGTTGATCATAACGAAGTAGGCTAGTGGCTGTGCATACGAGATCCAGAGCCCCTCGACAAGCAAAATGGTATTACTAGCATCTATGTTTACCGACTGGAAGGAACATTTAACACAACTACATGCGGTCACAGGTGTGTCGATTTTGGAAGAGCTGTCCACTATATCGAAGGAACACATTCCAGTCAGCACAAAAGTCAGTCGGGAAGAATGGATGGAATCAGATTAGATCAAGAGGTATTCATCGGGCACCACTTGCTCGTCAAGGAGAGGGTGCCCTCAGTCCACTTTTGTCGTCATTGGTTCCCTGAACAGAACAAGAACTCACCAAAAGATCTACTTTTTGCGCCGCTGCCTGGCTGTAGGAGGGGAAGCAGGCGACGGAGACGGCGGTAGTGGAGACGGCAGAGAAGAAGAGGAAGCTAACGCTGCCAATCTTCTCTTCCTTCGTAACTCCCAGTAGTCGAGTATCCAGGTCTGCACAAGTCCAAAGGTAGCAGACGTTACCCAGTACAAGACAACACTCTAAAAAGTCGATGAGCCACGAAAACGGACAACACAGACAAGCAGTTCTACCCCAGGAACCATCGTTGCAATGAGGATTCTCCCGACAGATACCAATCTGAGAGCGGACTTGATGATCTTTTGCGGTTCGATCACTCTTTCGCCTTTTGCAATCCTCTCTTCCCTCCACTCTTGCACTTTGACTTCGCGTTCACGTTGTTGGTCCGTCATGAACCACCTGGAACTTTCCACGTTTGCTAGCGTAATGAAACCAAGTGCGATCGGTAAGGCCGCAGTTGGGTCGGGATGTACGAGCGTGGAAAGAGTAAGGAAGGATTCGGAGTCCAAGGGTGTGGGTTGCTGCGATATGTGTGCAAGCACGACAGAGCACCCAACGAAAACGGGCAGCTGAGTGAGGGGCGGTACGGCCATCGTCGTCATAGGTTGACAATGATATTCTGCGAACAGTTCTTTCCTGCGGGCTGCAACCTGACGGAACGAGTTCAGTTCGCTCCTGTGAAACAGCGCGATACGACCATACGGCGTCTTTCATTCTGGTACGGTGGATCGTTTGCAGTTCCTCCTTCGTACCTCGCGCTTTCTCCCTCTGCATATCTTCGAGCACCCTTTTCGCAATCACCGGTCCCTCTGACTGCAGACGAGGTAAAACCTGTTCTTCAGCCCTCCACTGTCTTCGCTTGGACTGCACGACTCATCAGTGGAAAATTTGGACGGAGTGCAGTGAGTAGGAATTTACCCATACTGAGAACGGAACGGTGAATGCAAGTCGAGTAAGCACCGTGCAAAGAATGATTGTTGCGGAATACGCAGGCCACGATGGAGGAATTGGAAGGGCGATTGCAAGGTCGAGGAAACCATCTTTGAGAACGTCTAAACTGACAAAGGTCCTCCGAGGCTGGCTCAGGGAGAGACCCAGCTGAGGTTGCCGGTAGTATGCTCTGCCAAGGATACGGCCGCGAGCAGCATAGCGTGCCAACATCAACTGAATTCAAGCGGAGGTAGTGGTCATTTTATCCGACGCGTACTCCCAATGCTACTTCGTAGTACTACATGTCATTCTTCCGCCTCTATATCAATGACACCTTCTTCTGAGCTAGTCTCCGCCGGACAGTAAGTTGAAAACGCAAACGACTTTGCAAGGAGACTCCCAGGGTTGAATACATGACAGCCAGAATAGGTCAACTTGTACTTTTCGTATTTGTCGGCGAGAACGATCTTTGGAACAATGCCACTCAACACCAAGCAATCTGAATAGTAACGCAGGATCTTACGGTCGTTGGCAGTGGATACAGACGCAACGCGTGGTCATAATCACTCAATGTCGGTTGGATTTGAGACGTCAAGGGCGTCAGATGACTTTGGTCCAAGATTGTTTGTACGAGCTACGGAACGGCTACTCAGCATAGACCGAGGGGAAGAGCAAACATCGCGTACATATCTTCTCAGATCTTCTCCCGTGACGTTTGACTTGACTTCCACCGTATTTCGCAACATCCTTGCCATGGTATCTTCGCGGAAAATCACAATCTCCTGCGCAAAGAATTTCAAACGGCAAGGATTAGTCGCAAAGTGTGCCTTTGGGACCTTTGCCCTAAGCTGTGAGGTGAAAGATGAAAGTATCGGCTTCCGTGGCAGAGTCGCGTTGCTCGTCAGATCAAGCGGACCAGGAACAAAGACAAAGTGAGTTGTACGAGTGATCTGAGGGTATGAGGCAATGAGTTGACCGAGGGAGTCAAAGTTTTCTGTTGGTGAATCTCAGTCCTCGATGCACTTTAAAGTAAATTCCAACATGCCATGATATCGTTGAATATCCTGCCCACTCCCTTGCATAATTGATCGGCTGGTGAAGTTCCCACACATGACAATAACTTTAGGTATAAAGCTGTTTTCAATGCAGTTGTCGAACATCTTTTGAAGCCCGATGAAGGTTTTGGGGTTGTCCAGCCAGACATCGGACAAGAAAAAGAAGTAGACATCTGAAAGCTCCTCCCGGACACGGCAGGCATAGTTCGACTGGATGCAGATTAGCCATGGATTGCAACGACGAAACCAAACGCACATCTTCCAGCAGGGTGGTCGAACCCTTCCCGAGAAAGTCTATGTGACCATATATTGAGCTACAAAAGTGAGTGTCCTTTCCGCGTCCTATCGGAAAATGACTTACCGAGCAGTCTCACGATCTTCACAAGGCGGTTGACCCATAGCAATCACTTCCAAGGTACCTTCTTCGGTATACTCGCCTTCTATGAGAGCAATACAGCCTTCGGTGTACAGTCCCTCGCCGGGGTCGTCCTTGGTCAAAGTAAACACGACAAACAACACAATGACAGTGGCAATCCTACCAACTTGGATACGTCTAGCACAACGTTTCCATCAGCATCTTCAAGGCATAGCTTCCCTTCCATGTTATGCGCGAGCATGCCAAGGAGCAGGAATCTTTCTCCACCTCTGCCCAGAAGCTGTTTTGTCGATTTTAACTGTCTCAAGATGTGGGAATATGTCGCCGGATAGCGTTGCCTTGATCATACCGTCACGAGATGTTCCCGATCACGAGAGGGTAACGTGGAAGGTGAAAAGTGTTCGTTGCGTAGTATGCTCTGCTTAATGATATGAAGCCTGTTGCGCGCGGAATGTATGCGTGACTCTGCTGTGCCAGACATTGTTGGTGGCACCGAGGATCTTCAAACTTTACAATGATAGGAAAGACATCTCGGCGAGAGACATACCTTTCGAAAGTCCCCCGCTCGTGCGACCAGTTCCAACCTGGCATTTCGAAAGCATCAACTACATACAGATGACTGTCAGGATCAAGCAGCTCGGTTTCGGCGCGATCGCCAGAGCCTTGATCTTGAAGTGCTTCGTATACTCTCTGGAGGATAGAAAGAGATACCTTCATGGCGGCGTCTGCACGAAACATTCAGGAACACGACCGACAGGAATGATAGATACCTCACCATCTTGTTTATTGTACTCTCTGGCAATCGTCTCGATGGAAAACTCGATTTCTTCGTCCGCGATTTCGTGACGGTCAAGGATCTCATCCAGGAACTGTAAGGCATCGGGTCCAAGTGAATGACTGTACTTGCGAAAGACCTGGAAAAGCTGATTGGAGTATTCGGGAACGTATACAAACGCGTCGAACCTTGATTATAATTCGCTGGCGCACATCAGTCATACTGTCGAGCGTGGTGGAAGATGACAAGCTCTATCCCGTTGGAGCGTGTATGCGCCGGCGCCGCTGCCATTCATCGTCTTGGCTCGATAACTCGATCACAAGGGTTCATCCGTTCATGCTTACTCGCTAGGTTGCAAAATAAAAACCATCATCGAAAAGTAGTATAGAAGTACTACTAGAATGAAAGGAAAGTGTGAACACGACCAAGCGAGGAAATGGGTGGCTGAGAGGGATTCAGAGGGAAATGAGCAGTCTCGCCGAGGGTTCAACTGTGAGGAACCAAACCCGCTGAAAGATGTTATTGTCGCATCGTAGTAACTGGGAGTCTGGGAAGTGTGGAAACGAGATGCCGAGGCCACAACTTGTCTCAGTCTTGACCGTACATTCCAACGACCCTCAGGCGTGCACTGCTCCGTGGACCGACAAGCAACCTCCTCGGCCGCCATGATTGGAACTCCGAGTAGGATGGAGTCACTTGACTCGCGACGCGAAGGCACTGAATTGGGACAAGTTTGCCTGAGTTACTAGCGCTGACAGCAACGCCGACGTTGATCATGTTCTCGACTCTGGACCTCGACATAAGACCGGGATCAGGCATAGGGATGTTTGAATTAGGTCCGTAGTCTGTTTCTTGCCAAGCCTGCAGCTTCACCTGATCTCGGAGTACCGCTAGGTTCATCTCTCTGGACAGTCATTTCCACCCTCCGAACGCTCCAACATCTGTTCCCTCAAGTAGAGGTCAAATTCGACTTGGAGAACGCGCCCACAACCCCAGTGATACTCCATCTGCGTCCATACTTTGACCTGCTCTTCTCCGCTTATCATCAGCGACTGCACACAATTTGCTTGAGAAAGCCAAGGGACCCTCATCCCCCAGTAGCACTGCGATACAAAGATACCATCATCTGTCGCGGCGAGGAGCCATTGGCCAAGATTAAGATTAGCCGAACATTTGGTCCAACATATCCAGGAGACGAGCTGAGGTATCCGGGTGTCTGGTTCAGTTTTGACGATGATATTATCAGTGAAGGCCTCAAAGGTAGCTCGCCGCATGCAATCGCAGATAATAGATCGAAGGAAGTCAAGCGTATCATTGTCACGCAGAAGGATGCACAGGACGCGGGGCGTGATCCTCTCGACGAGGTTACTCTTTGTCCTGTGATGTATGGGGACATTTCGCGAGCTATCGTCAAAGTAGGAACGCATCACGTCTGTATGTTTTTGTCCCTTTTATCCTGCATTTACAGGTCAACAATGGCGTTGTTCTTCACTTCTATGGCCCTTCTGGCCCCTCTACCTCGTCTCTTCATGTCCGCTTGGGTGAAACAACTGCACAGGATCTCAATATTGATTTGGGAACACCATCAAGGATATATTATAAAGATGACGAGCGAATGGCAATTCATTCACCCAACTCGCAGCTAGATGACGAGAGCCAGAGCACAGATTGTAAGCCATGTGTTCTTGTTGAACAGTCTCTTGTCATGGTCATTAGACTTTTATAATTATTTTAGTCATGGCATCGACTTCCTGATCTCCGGTCAAACGCACTTGGTACGCAAGATCATACTACACTCCAACGTGGTGAGCTACGAGCATCGGTACTTGTATGCATAAGTTGAGTGGGTCGTTCTAAGCCGGGTTCCCCTTTATTCCAACAATATAAACGCTGCCCATGGGAACTCGAGGGGAAACCAGAGGATGACGAAGATGGTCGGTAATGTCTTACGCTTGTTCAGAATGTAACTCAATTGGGTCAGATTCACCTCCGAGGATGCGTTTCACAGACAAAGTGAGAGATCGGATCTCTCTTCATCTTCCGGTATATTTAAGTATTCCAGTTTGAAGCGATCAGTCACTTTCTCAGCCCGAGGGATCCTCCACCATCGATGGTGCACGATCGTACTGAATACGAGGATAACATTACGCTGCCGAGTGCAACGTCAAGTAAGATCAGTATCTTGTTATCAGGGGCTTGTTTTCACATTCCCGCAGGATTGTACGGTTACGATGGTGTAATATTGGAGGTGAACGAAGCCTCTCAGGTTGTGGCCGTCATGTTATTTTGACGGTGATCGGTTATTTACAATGTTGTCTTGTGTACATCTGCATATTTACATCCACCTACCATCAGCTGGAAAAAACGTCAGGCCATATAGTTCTTAGCTCTTCTAAATCATTGATCACTGCAATCCCTTCTACATTTGTGGCCGAGTCGCCATTGACCCCTAATGTCTTCTTCCTCCCGCCCTCCATGACATCTAATCCCGTCTCGTAAAAGTGTGCACATCGGCCCCACCCCAGCTTTTGAGCGGCAATCACATTTATTTCACTGTCGTCTATGAATAAGCATTTTGAGGCATCAGAAATGTTAGCGATCCTCATTGCCTATCGAAACGGTAAGCGTAGGTCAGTTCGGGGTACAGGTAAATCTGGGATGAATCCTTACGTTATGAAAGAACTCTGGTTCTGGCTTGCAAGTAAAGTTTGGTTTCTCGTAATCGCAGTAGACGAGTCCTTCTATTTGATCTTGGACATTCAAGATCCTGAGCACTCGATTGGCGTGCTGGAATGCTTGTCAGGATTCGTATCAGCTCCCAGTTTGTAGGACATACGTTCTTGTATGCATTTGTCAGGGCCCAAACGCGCACCTTTGTCCTGTCTAGGTCTTCGAACAGTTTCCTCAACTTTGGGTTCGGCTTGATGCATTCCTCCAGAGGGAGAGTGCCATCACATTTCTGATCAAAATCAAGAGGGTCTGAGGAGCGAGCAGTCTATCATCACAGGCCGAATGCAACTATTTGAAACTATTTGATGCAATTACCTATGTCGTGATGCCGCGTGAGGCCGCGTAGAGCAAGTCCGTATTGCCTGTAGTACTTGAGATGCAATTCTGACGCTTCGTCTTCATCAATGCCCAGGGAGACGAAGTATGCTGCAGAAAATGCCTTAAAGGATAGTCTGTATCCATTGTGAGTGAACATACCATGGATCCGTTCGCCCATCGAATGCGATATCTTCGTACTAGCAGAATAGAGGGTGTTGTCGATGTCAAACCAAATTACCATGCGGGGATCTTTTGGTGACTTCAGGGTGGGGATACGAGGAGTGCTGAACATTTCGCACCTTCTAAAGTTCCGTTTACAGACATGATTATGAAGTGGGTATCCGAATCGCTGAGGCGGTATATGATTAACACCAACCTGAGAGGCTACCAGCTACCTGGCAACAGCGGTCAACTCTATGGGATATATCGAGAATATAGTTCCCACAGATTAAACTCCGACAAACCATCCATCACTGTATACCCTCATCGTGGCGACCGACGTCCTCGACAACAAAATCCTCAAGACTAACGACCAGTGAGTGCGATTTTGTCCATGCTAGTGAGATAGATCCAACTCGACGTACTCGTGCACCACCCTTCATTTGGTGCAAGGATCATTTCCGTTGGATGTCTCTTTGGCACTTTAGATGTATCGACACTACCCCTGCTGACGCCCGCGTCTTCAGATGGCCCGCAGCAAACAACTCGCACCCGGCATTTCCGCCCGGCGTCCCCAGGCCGTTGCTCGCCGTGGTGTGAAGGGCGTCAAAAATTCCGAGCCAGAGGCTCCTGCAACCAAAGAGGTACAGGTTGGCGGCGAGAAGAATGGCAGCACCCGTCTCGTGCCCACGTCAAAGGCACCCCGTTACTACCCCGCAGACGACGTTCGTCAACCAAAGAAAAGCCGCAAATCGCCCAAACCTACCAAGCTTCGCCCATCTATCGTTCCAGGGTCCATCCTCATCCTGCTCGCTGGCCGTTTCAGGGGGAAGAGAGTGGTGTTCTTGAAGCAGTTGGAGAGCGGGTTGTTGTTGGTGACGGGTCCCTACAAGGTCAATGGTGTCCCCCTACGGAGGGTGAACCAAGCGTATGTCATCGCTACTTCGACGAGGGTTGACCTGGAAGCCTTTGAGGTGGGTGTCTTGCCACAGCGTATCAACACCATGGGCTGATCGTCGCGGTAGGTCGATCCCAAGATCAACGACGCATACTTTGCCAAGGCTGCCGTGAAGGGTGCACATTCTGCAGAGGCAGAATTCTTCGAGGAGGGCAAGCCCAAGCCAAAGGAGCCTTTCCCGGAAGCCAAATCAGCTGATCAGAAAGGGGTTGATAAGGCTGTCATTGCGGCTATTCAGAAGGAGGCGAACTTGGCGAAGTACCTGAAAGCCACTTTTGGTCTCACAAAAGGCCAATTCCCTCATCAGTTGGTGTTTTGAGACTGCGACTTTTACTCTACGGGAGTGTAGTATGTAAAGCTATGACATGCACTACCTGATTTTCTCGTGCTCTGTTTGCGCCACGTGTGTTCCGCGTAACAGCTGACCGCCAGTTACTTCTCGACATCCACTGCCCTCCGTGCATTACATTACTCCTCGCCGTGGCTCGTTCACCACGCGCTTTAAATATGCCATCCTTTCAATTCCGCTCGCGGTTACTCTTCGCCAGTCTTGCTCTCGCCTTGGTGTTGTTGCTCGAATGGCCGACAAGCACGTCCTCTTGGATCTTACTTGCCTGCTGGCCTCTTGGCGTGCTTTTATTCTCATACCTCGCTCGTGTTTACCTCGCTCCCTATGTCCTTATGCGCTGCTCCAGCCATATTCGAGTCCGGAGCGTCAGCTTACGCTCCATTCGCGGTCTATACTTTCGCAAAGGAAGCCGGACCTGGCGAATCGATCGTTTTGTATATTCCTACCGCTCTTCCGCAGATAATGGGCCCAGGAGACTATCCTTCAGGATTGAAGGCTTTACATTAGAGATTCAACCTTCTCCGGCCCCTCGCCCACCCCCGCCGCGTGCAACTCACAGACGCGGACTCACACTTGCGGACCTTTCTCCATCTCCTTTGGCGCTCTACTTATGGTCCGTGATATCAGGCCTGCACGTTGTATTTGAGCCTGCGGTTCGGCCCGTCATTCGCCTCATCGTAACTGCTGCCCTTCAGCAAGTTATTCGTTTCATCCCGAGGCTTATGGAAACAGTCCAAGTGGACATTGACCGAGCTGTTGTCTCATACGTTGGCTCCCCTCAAGTCCAGCTCATTGTGCAGAACGTTACATTCAAGGGCCATGTTTCTTTCGCTCAGAGCCCTCAGTTTCACCCGATCGGAGACTATGTTCCTTCAAGCAACTACACATTGAGCGCACGAGCCCTTGCGATGGGCGCTTGGAAGTCGCGTCTTTCCAATGGGTTCCAACGTGCCTGGACCCGCACTTGGAATGATACGTTAGGACGGATGACGGGTTCCATTTCGTATGATTTCGTAGTGCGACAGTTTCACGCTTTCATCCCGTCAGAGGGTTTGGTACAGATGGGTATGTTAAACAGAGGGTTTGTTCAGGTGATTCTGACCCGATATTTCAGGCATATCCCACAGTGGGACAATACTGCGCTCACCCGAGTCGTTTCTTGTCAGTGGTTCGGCCCGCTTTAGCCCAAGAAACGGTACCATTGAGCCATGCAGCATTCATAATCAAGTCAAAGTTGGAGCCATTCACGTGGATGCCGACAATCTTCAGCGGTGGTTATCCCACTTTAAGATTGCGACCGAGAACATCCCCGTTCCGCTTCCCAGTTCTCTGAGTACAGCTACCTCTCCATGGTTGAAGAGTCCTTTTAGTGCAGTGAGTACTCGCGTGAATCACACTCGTAACGTGCTGACAATGCCAAGTCTTCCGTGGCCTCAGATGTTCGTGTTCAAGTCATGGCAAAGCGGAGGAAGCAAAAGATAAAAGTGCGCACTGCTTTATTCTTCTTAGCGCATGTGCTAACTGGTCGATGTTCAAGCCTCTCGAACTTGTCGCGGCTGCCCGTCTAGATCTAGATTCTGTTACAGTAGTACGGAAAATTGGTCGCCACAAGTATAACGTCGTCTTCAAGGCAGCTACCTGCTCTTGCGAACCCAGCAATGCTACGGTGAACTCCGCCCATACTGCTTGGCTAGGAAAGGAATCGTCAATCATGTCGCGGGCGTTCTTGTTTCGCCTGGAGCTCCGTGGCATTTCCCTACATGGGCCGAGTGGGGTGGCGCAATCCAGCCTTCCCATTTTATCTGTTGGTTCCACCTCGGTCGATGCTACGTTGTCAGATTGGCCGTCAGTGCTGTCTACCGATCCTTGGTCCTGCTGTGATGCCAATCCACCGTTCGTGTTCCTTGGGGTCCAGATCGCTTCTCTGTCATTCGCAGATCGGCATGACATGCTGTTCAATTTAATCTCGGAGCTCAACTCTCGCAAGAATGTGCCATGCGGAGACTCGGAGCCTCTCTTGCCAACTCTCATCTCGCCGGTTCCACGGATTGCTGTGAATGTGAAGGTGGGACGCACTTTTGCACGCGTTATGTGTGCCGATGTTCCTGGAGTCGAGGAACCATTCTCAGTGGAACTGGAAACTGAAGGGATGGTGTTTACGTCCTCGTCCGACTTTCGTATGGGTGCAACTTTAACTCAACATCTACCGCTTGACGGAGACCTTCCGTTCCGCATGACCGTCCCCTTCAATTTCTTCTTGTACCCACTCTTCTTGCGACTACGCACCCATTCCTCAAACATTGCTACTCGACGTATGTCTAGGTGGGGCTCAGAATGCACGAGCAGTGAAACCTTATTCTCTATGGAGGCTGTGGAAGCCAATGGAATGTTAACGGGACTCGGAGAGGCAAATGACGACGATCAGTTTGTGCGCACCACATTGGACACTCGCACTATATTCGTCGATCTTCATTGCTGCACGGAGGCTGGGATAGTCGAGTTATGGCACCCTGGAAGACTCAGAGCCCTAAGTATGCTACTGTCGCTACTTTCCGCCCGTTGGCCTTCCTCACATGCAAGACCCCCCCGCTCCTTATCAATATCATCTCCAGGCTGTGCTCTCTCGTTTTCTGTCGCGCGGTTCGTGCTGTTTGTTACGGGTTCTGACGTCAATCCAGACGTAGACAAGGACATCACCCGCGGAATCGCGTTCAGCACAGGTTTTTCACTGCGGTACTGTTCTGTAAACACCGAGCAGAGGCACGCTCTCCCACCTTCTCAGCCATACTCTCAAATCAGGGCAAAATTATCCCTACCGGTCGATAGACTTGGTGATGCTGCCCTCCTGGAGAGGATTTCCGAAACTTCTGGCACGAATATGACTGTCGGAAAACTTATGCTCTGGAACACGACCGTGCGCGCCGCGGCTGCGGATGAATTCTCAATGGACGACCCACATATTACAGAGAGAGACAGTCCCCTCCTGGATACCAAACAGCTTCTCTCAATCAAAGGTGTTAACGCGGACGTCAAATTCACTCCGCAAGCCCCCATGAATTCCGCAGGAGCTGCATGTGATGTAACGTTCAGTGTTGACGACGCACTGACACACTTTGAACTTGGTCTAATATACTCAACTCTCCTTGCATTGCAAACGGTTCAAACCCTCCAGCAGTGTGCAACCTCATCGAGGGTCCCAGAATTTCCACCGCATTCTACGCCGTCCACCGTACTGAATGTCCACGGCACAGTCAAAGCTATTCGAATGCGTTTACGATTCATGGACGAAACTGCGGTCGCACGAGTTAATTATCTCGATGTGACGTTCACTCCGCACGATGCCCGCTGTTCTATAAATTCGTTACTCGTATGGGTCCCAGTTAATCAACGACAGTCGGTCGTCGAAGCACCAGTACTGGGAGGAACTTGGGAGGAACTTGGCCGTTTACACAGATGCACTCTGTCGCTTGCTCCATCCTTGAAGGGTCCGATTCTGGTCAATAGCGATAGCTTACGGATCCGCATCCCTTCTGGCTATGTTTTCGCTGAACTCCAGCTCGCTACGGTGGTTACCATCAAGGCGATCAAACATCTGGTCCATGTAGTCCAAAGCGCTAAATTCTCCCCCATCCCTGCTCCAGAGTCCGAGTCCGCGAAACTCGTGCCAGATCTGACCTTCAGTTGTCGAATGTTTTGCTTCGAGGCTGCAGATGACCCCTTCGAGAGTCAGTTGGGATTTAATTTCAGGGTTGGCCTCGCTGCAGCAAAATCCAGGCTTCACCGAGATGAAGCTTTCGACGCAAAGGCAATGGCAGTCATGTCGGGGAATCTAGCAACTGCGGAAACCACAGTTGTGAGCGCAGACTATCAGTTTGGCAGAGAACATTCAGTCTCCGTCGAAGATGCCCGTCAACGCTTAAATCTCGCGCACAGTGTAGATTGGATAACCAGGCTCCGCCAGCACATTCGAGAACGAGTGACACAAGAAGAATTAGTCTATCGCGAACTCCATGGTGCAATACCACTAAAACGTCCCACGAAAGCTCCGGATCTCGTTAAGCCTACAAAAGCGTTGCGCATTCCTCCATTGCTTCGGATTATTCTTTCAGGTTTTCATCTACACCTTCAACCTCCCACCTTTCCTCCTGGACACTTGGCCTCCTTTCTGCACGAACAAGGGTGTGGACTTCCCCACGAGACATGTTACTCCTTGCTTATTCCCATGCACCTCAATATCTCCCTTACGACCGCTCAGGTTTCACTCCGTGACTATCCCCTACCGCTGTTTTATATCCCTTCCAGATCTGGTGATCCCGGGTCTCCCTCACTTGTTTTTGATTCAAACCTTGTCATCGCTGAGGAAATGGGTCCTCATCAGTCGGTTGATTGGATCCCTTGCCATGTGGATGATCTCGAAGACGTTTTTGCTCACAGCCACCCTCTGGTACTTCGCGTCCCAAAGGCCCTTATGCCGGTGAAGACATACGCTCGGCCACTTGTATCAGTCCTGACGGATCAGACAACCGCGTTCGCTTGGGGTACTAGCTACGGTCCGGCGATCCAAGATGTTGTTAGGTTTCTAGATAGCTTGACTCCGGAGACTCGGGATCCATCT
The DNA here is from genome assembly GCA_038093415.1 of Xerocomellus chrysenteron. Classification (NCBI taxonomy): domain Eukaryota; kingdom Fungi; phylum Basidiomycota; class Agaricomycetes; order Boletales; family Boletaceae; genus Xerocomellus; species Xerocomellus chrysenteron. The sequence continues at coordinate 18,338 of JBBPSD010000014.1, forward strand.
CCACCTATAGGGTTCTGGGATAAGGTGAGAATACCCCTTGTCATATGGTGACCTGACTTACGAGTTCTTCAGTTAAGGTTGATTTTCCACTGGACAGTCGAGGTTTCGTTTAAAGAAGAAGTCCGTCTATACATCAAAGGTTGGAACAGTCAAAGTATTTGCTCGCAAATGTTTACGTCTTGTTAGGCAATCGCGATCCGTATATCTTGGATGATGACGGTGCCGGTTTTGCTCTTTGTTGGCAAGGTGAACCACAAATCAGTATCGGTTTCCGAAACAAAGATCGGGAGCTTGTGCAAGTGACCAGCCACTCTATGTCCATATGTATACCAAAGTGAGTCAATATTGTCGTGTGTCTGATAAGAGTTACACCTTTATCAGGTTCGAGCCAGTGACTGGCTTTGGGGGCATTTACGCACAGGGGCACATTGTTGCAAGAAATGATTGGGTAAAGATGTGCGCTGACCTGTGCTCTGGCATTCGCTTTGGGGTAGGGGCTGTGTTTGAACGCACGTGCAATAGGCTAGAATGCAGCAAGTGCACAGAGTCTCTCTTTGACCGTGACTGTCGATTTTTCCATTTCCGGCCACATCACACTGTACAATTGGTAAAAACCGATCCCTCAAGGTCTCAGGTGGGTTTTCTGTTACAATCCTTATCGACCGGTCTCAAACGAGCGCAGGTTAATCATGATTCTTATCACGGTTTCCGGTCAAACTTCATCCACCTTTCGATTTCAATAACTTCAGCTCTTCGACAATCATCGACCCACTCTGATCCTCAACCCAGTAGCTTTCACCTCACCCCGAAGGCGTTCGCCAGTTTTTGGTCATGGTGGGGATTATTCGACAATGGGCTATCCTTACCAATCAGACAGGGCTCCCTTTACCATCGGAAGTCACTATCGCCGAAGTTTGCACGCCACCTAGCAACAGTCAAATATCGAATTTCGGTACCAGAGCTGTTCATAACGCATGCGTACATTGATGACAGCAGAGAGTCGTGGGAAGATGGGACCACGACCGTTGTAGGCTTAAAGGCCAAAGTCAGCCACTTCCAAGCCGACATGCACCAAAGGGACCAGGAAACGATCGCGCCGGGCAAAGTCCCCGACAGCATTCAGGTCGTGCGGCACAAACCATTCTATGCTGCTGAGGTCGTCCTCAAGGACGTGGACCTTCGCGCTATGTTGGCTGTTTTCTCGGAGCCTCTCAAACAATCAGTGCTTCTGTCTGCCGACCCCGACAACGGCAAGAAGAACCAAGCTTCTTCAAGTTTGGAAGTTCCTCCGTCTTGGCTCAACAGTGATGACTTCGTTGAAACGGATTGGTCGCCTGCCCACAATCTTCCAGAAATCCAGTTATTCCCCGTACTTTCCTGCCCCAAGGTGACATATCTCAAGAAGAACTCGCATGTTCCCAAGATCCAAGTAGAAAACAGTAAATTTGGCGATGAGGACACTCACACATGTTTGCTTGGGAGTGAACCCTGTGAGAATGTTTGCATCACTTTTTAGTATAAATGTATCTCTGAGATTTCCTTTTCATTTTCCCTAGCTGTCCCACAAGTAGAAATTTCCCTTGCGGAACAGCGGATCGTAATGTTGCAACATATAGCCGAGGAGGAAGTAAATTCAGCCCAACCCGTGCAGGTGCGCTTTGATATGAAAGGAGTAAAAAGTGTCGTTGATCCACGTTTCAGAGGCAATATCCCTTGGATAAAATGATTACCCTTCTCCGAGACTATATCAACCATCTAAAAGCAGTAGACCAATGCCCGCAGGGTCCACGCAAGAGTAATGTAGAGAGCTATTATATGCCAGCTGAAATGGTCTCCGCTGATGAATGGGCCGATTTCGAGAATGTCTATCAGGTGCATTCTCCAAACCTTTTCATGTGCAACGCTGTCCGCGATGTAAGTTTTGTCCTCCTTTAGGGTACGAGACCTTATTATCTCAACAGGTTTTGATGCGGTACTACGACTGCTCGAAAGCCCGCCGCGGGTATGAGTACCATATGGCGACTCGGTAGGTGACTGTAGCTATATATCTTGTCTGTACTAACTACGCCCATAGTGCTGTCAAATTTATCCGAGACCAAGCCGAAGCCGTGGTTCCTCAGGTAGCTGGTCACAACAGTACTGAGAAATCTAAGACTTCTGCTGGTGCCGCGCAAACGGCCGCCTCCGCCTTGCGCAGAATGTTGGCCGGAGGACGAGGTAGCACGTCACTGGACGTTCAAACGGACGTTGCCTCTGATCCATCCGACGTCAAGCCTTTAGACGGATGGGATGAAGGCGTTGTCCTTCGAAAGAGGCATTTCTGCCTTTTATTGAAACCTCAAATCATTTTGCAGAGCACTGATTCCTCGTCCAATGTCAATACCGAGTCGGTCGTGATCCTTGCCGCAGTACAGGCAAGGTTGCAGGTATTCAAAATAATGGATGCATCCAATTTGGAAGATCCTATCAGTGGCCATATTATGCACAGGTACTTTTTTTTTTACGGAGAAGGCTTGACTGATTCTCAATCTCCGAAAAGGAACTACATGTCGTTAGATGGTCTTCAGACCTTTTGCCCAACAGACTCCGATCCATACGACAGCGGCTCGGTTCCTCTAGAAGTGTTAATCGATTATCGTTGCGAGAGCGATTCTTTCGACCGTATCGTTCCTCAAACCAATGCTAACTGCCTATATGACCGATTTAATCGACTCAGACTTCGCAACAATGTCGCTTCCGCCGCTTATTCGAAGTCGGAGCGCGCACACAGAGGAAGGCAGGCGCATCTACAGAACGACACTGTTGAGTATTTAACGTGGTTCTGGTACATACTTCTGACTTTTTGGAAACAGGACTTGGTGCAAATCCATGTTCCCCGCTTTACAGTATCGGCAAACGATCGACATTTCCAGTTTATTTCGAACATCATCACGCACCTGGTCCTGTTTTCAGATGTCGCGCATAAAGCACGGCTGGAAAAGCTGGAAACACTGCTTTTTGCATATGACTTCACTGATTTAAGGTCTGCCGCCAGCGTCGTCTCCGATCTTCAGAGTCGCCTCAGGAGCGTGCTCGAGACACACAACGATGTCAGTCGCCAAAAGCAGGATAGCCGTCCCCAGACAACATTGCAGACCCTCAAGCTCAAAGCTCATATATTTTTACTAGTGGAAGAGCTCAATATGATCTTTGACGCAATCCGGTTGGCTCAGAGCAGGGCTGATGGTCATTCAGATCATAAATCTGCTCTTCTTCTACAAGCCTCTTCGTCAGAAATCTCCTGGAGGATGTTGGACGATAATCGGGACCTACTCGCGAAACTTGCTGTGCGCAACATAGACTTTTCGTGGTTGAGCAAACAGGATAGTTCCACTGTCAACCGCTTGACGGTTGGCGACCTGCAGGCTTTTGATGGGTCTCCGAATGCAGTTTGGACAGAAATCGTCTCAAAATATGAAGAACTTTCTAATCATCCACTTTACAAGGTATTTTCCGTTCTTGAGCATTTTGAATGACTCTCAATGTGTGACAGAGAGATCTTTTCCTCGACGCCGATTGGACGGTGCTTGCGCCTGTCGGAGGGATTACAATTTATGAGAAGTTCCAACTCGACTTTCATCCCATCCGTCTGCAGCTCGATGCTGGCCTTGGCCAGCGTATCATGGAATATGTCTGGCCTGCTCGGAGGGGGAGAAATCAAACAGATACGCAGTGCACGATTCGTGACTTAACCGAATCGCATCGTCCTTCGGAACAACCTTTCCCAAGATCTTCCCTGGAGTCGGCTCTGTTGTTGCAAAAACCGCGTGCATCATTAGAATCGAACAGGCTTGCGCCAAATCTGAGAAAACTGGGACCCTCTCGATCATTCACCGATCTACGTAGCGCAGCTGCTGAATCCACGAAGACGCCGGTCGAAACTTCCTTTGCCCGAGCTGCGACACCAGATTTGAATGCCAACGAAGATTCCTGGAGTATGAGGAAACTCAATCGAGAGGACCGACGTGGAAAAGATGACGCTGTAGAAATGAAAACACGTTCTTCTCAGAAAACTTTCATTCTAGTGAAGATCTCGAGGTCGGTGACACAGCGATTTGATTTGCTCTGGCTCAACTCTTAAACTAGCATCGAACTCCTGCTGAGCATAATAAAAGCGGAGTCTTTCGAGTGCCGCGATGCACGGATTCGTACCCATACATTGGAATTCCGCAACCAGACTTGGAGTGTATGCGTCCTTTTCTATCTTGCATTTGATTGCTTATCCATTCGTCATAGTTTGAGGAACTGGTCGATCAATTCTTGCCCAGCGATCTCACCTGGAGGGGTTGGGTCCGTATGGCCTTCCACCAACCACTCGTTCCCGTTCTCCCAGTCGCACGTGAACTCTTTTCGAAGACGAAACTAATTCCGTCAAAAAACGCCTCGCAGACTGACTCCCGCCCCTCATCCAAGAAGTTTATTCTACGAGGGAGGAAGAACGTTGCCAGCACCACGATACGGGACCATGCACCACGAAGATCGTCTTCAAGTGGGGGTGCCCCCAGTACCCTCGCTCCTAGCAATAGCTTGACCGGGATGACACTCGCGGATGAACCGGAAACCACCGGACTAGATCCACTTGAACAGGAAGATGTTGGTAGAAAGCGCCAACAGAGTCGACCAAGATTACTCAGCGTGTTCGCCCGTGGAAAGAACGAGGCCCGTAACGCATCACTCCCGAGCGTGAGTTCCTCTTTTCTCTGCCTCTCTTTGCCTCGATCTAGAATTCCTCAGCAGGGAGAACATCGCTCGTCAGGAGATTTCCTACCAAACACACGAGGCTCGACTGTGCATGATGAATTGATCGACGATCACTGATTAACTTATTAACCTCATATCTACACATTGGACTCACCGTACACATTCTGCATTTATCCTCCCCCCCCAGCTATTGGTAGCACACCGCATAAACTCCATTCGTTTCACATGTCTTTTACCTGTGTTTCATGGAATCATCTTCCTTTGGATCTTTAGTATTTACCGCCCTGACAATGGAGCTGAGTGACACATCATTGGACTGTTGATGGTGTGTTCCCTCGTCGCAGAAATCTTTACTGTGGAACCCCACATTTTAGGCGCAATTTCGTGTTCTCGGTGCAGTAAGGTTCCTGCTGAAAACCAGATCCAAACATAAATCTACGACACTTCTGGTTTCCAGGAACCCACATGCTTGCATTGAGGTGATGATACACTATAATTAAGGATTGTTGAAATCCGACTACTACACTCGAAACCACGTCGAGATCTTGCCTCTCAATGAGACACCTGACGGGCCAACAAAGCAGCACCCATCTGCACTGTCCTCACGATGCTCCCACCGGACCGGACATAATATGATCGCAACACAACTACCCAAGGTCAAGTGCAAACCCCCCTAGCGCGAGAAGGCCATAAATTAACCACTTCATGGGCGCTGTTGAAGCGCAATGACGGGAGATTAAACATTCGTGCGGGCCCAACGAGCAGCAGCGACCAGGTTAGCCAGGGAGGCTGCGAAGAATAATGAGTCTACTTCGAGGCGCAAATAAAGATGAAGGGTGTACCTTCGGTCTCTTTCCAACCACGGGTCTTCAGACCACAGTCGGGGTTGACGAACGTCAAATGTTCAGGAATAATGGTAAGGGTGGCCTTGAGACGGTCTATAATCTCTTGTTCGCTGGGAACACGTGGAGAGTGGATGTCATAGACACCGGGACCGATCTGGTTGGAGTAACCGTATTGCTTGAAGGTTTGCAACAGCTTCATATCGCTCTTGGAGAACTCGATAGAAATGACATCGGCATCAAGACGTTGAATAGACGGGAAGATATCGCCGAAGTCAGAGTAGCAGAAGTGGGAGTGAGCCTGAGTTTCGTCACGAACGCCTGCTGTGGCGAGCTTAAATGTGTCAACGGCCCATTCCAGGTACTCCTCCCAGTCTGATTTACGAAGAGGCAACTAGTGTAGATGTCAGACAGCTCGTGCGTTATCATTCAAATCCACTTACGCCCTCACGGATGGCTGGCTCGTCAACTTGGATGGCAGCGATACCAGCAGCCTCAAGATCAAGGACTTCGTCACGGAGTGACAACGCCAATTGCTGAGATTGCAGCTTGCGTGGCACGTCTTCACGAGGGAATGACCAGTTTAAGATTGTGACGGGACCAGAAAGCATTCCCTTCATGGGTTTCTTGGTGATGCTCTGTGCGTAGCTACTCCATTTCACAGTCATAGGCTTAGGACGGCTGACATCGGAGACGATGATTGGGGGTCGGACGTAGCTGCAAGGAGTCCATCAGGTCAAACTGGCAATGAGCTGACAATGCAATTCGGGTCACTTACCGAGAGCCGTAAGACTGAACCCATCCGTTCTGGGTAAAGGCGAAACCGTGTAATTGTTCACCGAAGTATTGAACCATGTCGTTTCTCTCTGCCTCGCCGTGAACGAGAAGGTCAAGCCCAACCTTCTCCTGGAAGCGGACGACGAGTTCTATCTCCTTTTTGATGAACTCATCATACTCAGTATCAGTGATCTCGCCCTTGTCGTGCCTGGAACGAGCGTTACGGATCTCCTTGGTTTGCTTTTGGGAAGTCGTAAGAAAGAGGTCATGCCAGTTGGGGAAGATAAAATACTCACAGGGAAAGAACCTATGGTAGTTGTGGGGAACTTGGGTAGTTCAAGCTTCTTAGCCTGAACTTTCTTGCGAATGTCGAATGTACTCTTGCGGTGGTACATGTCAGGTGTGATAGAAGCAACACGCTTGCGGACGGCATCATCGGATGTATGCTCGAATTCACGACGTTTGGCAATGGAATTTCTGTTCGCCTCTAGAGCAGCTGCTACCTTTGGGTCCTGGGAACCAGAGAGGATGGCAGCGATGATCGCAACTTCCTCGGCCTTTTCCAATGCAAAGGAGAACCAGTCCTTCTGCTGCGCGGTCAACTGCTTCTCATTGGCCAAGGTTACAGGAGTGTGCAAAAGAGAAGAGGATGTCGCAATGATGATGCGATCTTGTCCAAGAGTGGCAATGGCCTTCTGGCCCAGCTTGATGGCGGCAGTAAAGTCGGACTTCCATATATTTCTCCCAGAAACTACGCCAAGAGATAGAACGATTTGGGTAGCTTTGATCGCATCTAGAACGTCATCAAGCTGTTCGGGAGCGCGGGCCAGGTCGATATGAAGACCAGCGACAGGAAGCTTGGCAATAAATTTCACGTTGGAACCCAGACGAGCGAAGTAGGTCGTCAAAATAATCTTAGGAGCGGCCGGAACTAGTTCAGCGTATGCAGTGGCGTACTGCTTGTCAAGATCCGAAGCTTTGTCAAGAACAAGAATAGGCTCGTCGACCTGGACCGAGTCGACGCCAGCAGCTTTGAGCTCCGATAACAATTGTTTGTAGACGGGCAAGATTTTGGGCAGTAAGGAGATAGGTTGGAAATTAGGAGACGCTTCCTTGGCAGCCTTTCCGAGGACGAGGTAAGAGATTGGTCCCAAGACTACTGGACGAGTGGTGATTCCCAGTCCTTTGGCTTCGTTATACTCCTGAAGGGCTTTGTTATACAACAACTTGAAGTCGGTCTCATCGGAGAGCTCTGGGACAACATAGTGATAGTTAGAATCGAACCTAAAAGGTAATCGTCAGTAAGTAATAGTAACAAAGTAGTATGAAGTAAGTTACAAACCATTTCTTCATTTCACAAGCGGGGACATCGACACCATCGGCTTGACGTCCGCGACCTAGCGCGAAGGATACATCGAGATCGGATAGACCAAGTCCAACGTAGCGCTTAGGGATAACGTTGAAAGCGGTGGAATGATCCAAAACGTGATCGTAGAGCGTAAACTCTCCACTGACCGAGAATGAGTGTGTACACCAACTTAGAAACAGACAACAAACCTGGGGATCAAGTCAACGTTGTGTTCCTTGACGCTGGTCCAGCTGGTCTTTCGAACTTCAGCAGCAGCCTTCTGGAGGTCAGCTGCGGAGATCTTGCCCGCCCAGTAAGCCTCGACGGCCTTTTTAACTTCACGGTGTGCACCTGCGGGGTATGTCAGTATAGATACAGATCTAACGAGTAGCAGGAGTGCGGCACCGATGCGAGGGAAGCCAAGGACACTGGACAAAACCATCCTGGATGAAGGTAGAAGAAAGAAGGAAGAGTTGAGCAGGGGAGATGGCGCAAGGCGTGATTTTGAGATATTCGAGGCGCCTGCCCTGAGTCAACGGTTATCTATCATATCTGATCGGCGCTGGTAACTCATCATCGTATAACTTCCCCGTGTTCATGTGAATATTCTCCACATTTTCCGCAATAAATCCGCATTAGTCCCATATACAAGGCTCTTCGTCTTCGCACAGCACCAGCTAATTAAGGAAGACGCAAGTGGTCTCACCCAAGGGGATACACAACGCCGAGTCTTACGTGCACCTCCTCGCCACTAATTTGTACAAGTGCTCCACTTTTGACGAAACCACGCAGCTGCATGCCACGCCATCAAGGGCGTTCTCTCTCGACCTCGGCTTTCCCGACTATCATGTTCTCCAAGTAGAGCCTCCGATGCGACCGTGAATTTATCCGACACGGCGGTGAGCTCCTGGGTATGGGGCTGAGACCCCGAACTACAGGGCCTCGTCAGGGGAATGTCCCGAGGTTCTGTGTGGAAGGAAACTCGAGTCTTCTCCACACATTTAAGTGATAATTTAAGTGATGAATCTGTGAGATAGTGTATCTAGCTCATCTGGGCAGGTACGGACGGACCAGGTACACATAGCACGTGCATGTGCATCTCGAGCCTTTGTCTGCCTTCCTCTTATTCCGCTAATCGTCGAACATGTCGTTTTCAGACAATATATCTTTCGTCCTCAAGAAGATTGGGCATACTGAATTCGAACCACGCCCAATCCCTGAAAGTGAGTTCACTCCACCGTCTAGAAACATACGTTAACCACCGGATCAGTCGGTGCTCACGATGCCCTCCTGGAAGTGAAGAAGACCGGTGGGTCTGAGCTCTTGCTCAACTTTCGTTGACCTGACCCGTTTCAATTTACAGGGATCTGTGGATCTGATGTAACGCCACACTTTATCACAGTGCTGGTGACCATATCTAACTCTTTATCTAAGATCCATTTCCTAGTGCACGGAGGGATTGGGGACTACGTACTCTCACCTGGATCTGACATGGTTCGTTGTCCTATAGTGTATAACCAAATATCGTGTGCTAAATTTTTCCTACCCTTGAGGTACTCGGCCACGAGTCATCTGGAGTCGTTTTTACAGGTATTATTTTAATCGTCGAACAGTAGTCACCAATGCCGACCATTCTTTCAAGTCGGGTCTTCTGTGACCCACCTCAAACCAGGTGACCGCGTCGCCATCGAGCCTGGGGCTGCATGTAGAAAGTGTGATGTTTGCAAGGAGGGGAGATACCAGGTCACTATCCACTTTGTGGCACCGATGCAGATGATTGATGATCTTCATTTACGAAGTTATGCCCCGACATCAAGTTTGCCGCCACTCCGCCCCATGACGGCACGCTCTGTCGCTATTATGCTGTTCCCTCAGATCTTGCTTACCCCCTTCCTTCTCATCTTACCCTCGAAGACGGTGCAATGGTGAGAGTCCGCACACATGGACGGCTTTCGGTGACTTACTTCAACTACACAAGATGGAGCCGCTGTCTGTTGCCATCCACGCAGTGTCAAAGCTCGGGGGGCTCAGGGCAAATCATTCAATTGCTGTATTTGGCTGCGGTCCTGTTGGGATCCTCTGCATGGCTGTCGCGAAGGCTCTTGGAGCTTCCCGCATTATCGCAATCGACATCGTATCGGGTCGTCTTGAGTTTGCGAAATCCTATGCTGCCACAGACATATACCAGCCTCCGCCGGTAGCAGATGACGAGAGTCGAATTGCATACTCTAAACGCTCAGCAGCGGTGCTGAAGCAGCAGCTTGGTATCGCAGAGCGTGGTCCTACTGCTATCAATCTTGTCGTCGACGCGTCCGGCGCTGAGGTTTCTATTCAGACTGGTATCCGCATCGTGAAATTTGGAGGGACTTACGTGCAGGTCAGTTCCGGAGCGTGCAACTATTTGATAGTGATTTCATTCGTACTTTATCTCCCCAAGGTTGGCATGGGCCCATCTGATATCACCATTGACATGAGCATTGTGCTTGTGAAAGAACTAGTGATGAAAGGATCCTTCCGCTACGGCGTTCGTTCCTTCATCTTGTCCTTTTTTTGTGAAGGCTGATTGGCTGTAGCCTGGAGATTATCAGTCAGCTATTGCTCTAGTTGCTCAAGGCAAGATAGACTTAAAGCCTTTAGTTTCACATCGGTCAGTTTCTGCGCGAATCTCTGGCCCGCGTTGACAATACTCCACATCAGCTTCCAGTTCGAGAACTCTCCTCTCGCATTCCAAACTACCCGTAATGGAAAGAGCGACGACGGCAAGGGCGTCATCAAGGCCATCATCTCAGGCCCTGGTGTTGATATTAACGATCTGTAAACGCGTATTACCCACGTTCGGTGAAGTATTGACGTATATTGCGCTTGTTCTGTTCGTCTTTTTGCAGTTGCCAATGAATCACCTTTGGGCATTGAAATTAGGTATTAGTACTTTGTTGAGTTGAGATTTTGAGTTGAACCAGCCGAGTCTCCGTCACGGCATCAACGCCTCCTGTTTTGAACTTTCGTCACTTCCAAGCCTATGACAATGACATTCAGGCCAAGAAATGCGTACTATTTACGCATATCCACGAATGTAGTTCTTCCACTATTCGTCAGCCAGATTTTTCGTTTATCCCGCACGTCAGTACCTGACAAATGTATTGACCAGCTGTATCTCGATGAACGGCACATCGATTGGATGTCGGATGTAGTCCTACAACATGTACTTGCGGATTTGAGACCATTGTGCGTTGACATTGACTATTGCAACGCAATTATCGATCAGCTCCCCGCAGAATCATCCCGAAGCTTCAGGCAGAGAAGGATGTTTACTTTGGCCCAGGAGCCGCGCCTACTAGTAAGAAACGAGGAACTGTCGAGGTCCACCGTGGAGGTCTGTATATACCTCGTTAGCTTGGTTGCTTGTTCACTTATGGATTGGATCACAGAAACCTACCAGTTTGCTTATTTCTTTCGGAAGACCGAGCCTCACACAGTTCTCTTCAAGGTAGGCAAATGCGTCGACCCAACAGTCTCCGAAACTTAATGAGATCTTTAGTCTAGGTATTTTGTCACTGCACCCCCTCGTCCGGAAGTGGTTCCCAAGACTGCCTCTCTGCGACTTGAGGATCGCAATCTCCCAAAGAAGAGATTAAGAACACAAGTGTCTGCCAAGCAAAGCAAGCGCAAACGTGCCGAGTCTAAAGGAAAGAACAAAATTTATCTTGATGAGGATGAATGGTCCACTGAAGAGAGTGAAGAAGACACGGCTGACGCTGATCCCATACCAAGAGAGCCTCGCCCGGTACGAAAGCAACGTCGCATCATCACTGATGCATGTCAAAAAGACGTCGACGACTCGGAGGATGTAGAGGATATGCCTCAAGATGTCGCCATGAGCTCTCCGCCTCCTGAAATGGATGGAGCATCCTCCGAAAAATCTGGTATGTATCAAGTCGAGCTGCCTTTCGCACAAAATCCAGCAGCTAACCAATCAAATCCTGTCGTCACAGATGGAGACGCGGCTGCATGGGACGCGGACGACCAACCAAGCCTGTCGCCTGATATGCCTGATATCGAACTTGTTGTCGAGGAAGAAGAAAAGAAACCAAAACCTCTTCTCAAGCTCAAGCATCAATCTTTCCCTATATCCGGCCATTGTCTCTGTGTAGTCGTCGAGCCGTGGCCACTTCTGCGCGCAGAAACTAAGCTGCAGTCGGTGGGTCTCGGAACGTCACTTCAGCGTGGAGGCTTGGAACCATCGCTCCTCCCGTCCAACGGATCTGTTATGGCAGGTCAGAGGGCGAATACACCGCTGTTCCTTCCGGAGTACGACAGGGAACCGAGTGAAGCACCACCCTTCACAAGAGAAAGGACTCTTCCTCCTGTTCCTCTCTTCCACGATGCAACGTCAAGAATCGACGACGATGATCATAGCGACGATGACCTCATGAACTTCAGTCAAACACTCAACGCAGCAGGTCATATGCATGCTATTGCAGCTGATGACGACGACGATATGGATGGAGCAGTATTGTTTGGAGATGCGGATGAAGTAAAGGAGCTGTTATAGGACGACATCGACCAGTAAGAATGTCTGTCATATGTATTAAGCGCGTCCAATCTCTCTTAATATCTCGATTTTGCGAGGCTCTGCTACTTGTCGGAATCCCGCGTTTGTCATGTCAAAGCTACCATGGCCTCCAGACAACGCACGCAATCGTGTCGAATAATCCAACATTCGACCCAGCGGAGCAATGGCGTAGATCGTTCGTTTTGCTTGTGGCAGAGCGGATGCGGACGAAGATACCCTGAGGGAAGTAGAGGAAGGCGAAAGTTCCTCGGGAGGCATATACAGTCCATCCGAGGGATACGGATCCCCATCCTCGTCAACTGTTACCGACGAACTAGCAAGGTCAAGGACTTCACCCCCATTCTCTGTAATGTCTTTGACAACCTTGCCGAGGGTATCCACATGGACGGAAACTTTGAGGTTGATATAGGGTTCAAGGATAGGACCCATTCCTGCCTCTCTAAGCTTAGAGCGCAATATGTATGAGCTTGCGCCGGCGAGGATGGACGGCGGCGCTTGATGTGGAAGAATGTATTGTGTTATCTGGACCTTGACATGGGACAGTGGGAGGGACGTGTGAGGGGAACTAGAGAGGGCACTTGCAATACCACGGGCAAGGTTCGCAGATGGATCAAGTTGGCTTGAATAAGAATCAGGGGCCTTGAGTGGCTGGCCTCGGACATCCAACACGAGATTACCATCGAATGCTGGATCACCTTGTTCATCCTCTCCAAGGGGTGCTATCAATAATGCAATCTTGACAGTAATTGCTTTCTGACCAATCTCTGTTGACCACTCTTCCAGCCGCGCAGGGATGCTGGAATTCGTTGATTCTCGGTAGCTGACCTGACGGTTACCAAACTCGAATTTAGCGCCCCATTCATCCTTCAGCCGACCTTCGATTATCTCTAGATGCAGGGCGCCAAGGCCATGGACAAGGATCTGGCCCTCCTGGTTATCCATGCGGACTGAAGGATCCGTCCGAATTAACGAGCGGATGGCTTCTTGGGCCGGGTCGAGGTCAGAGTGGGAATTAGGTATGACTGAGACTGACATCACGGCTGGAGGTGGTGTGACCCCCCGAAGTGAGATTTGAGAGGAATCGGATTTTCCTAGGTCATGCGTGTCAACAAGGGTGTCCCCAGTGCGAGTGTGCTTGAGGCCGAGAACGACTCCAACGGAGCCATATGGAAGAGAATCTACTTCCTCTGCTTCCGAGGCATACAGCAAGAGAAGTTTTGAAATCTGCTCTTTCTGACCCGTATTGACATTGTATATAGTCCGCTGGCGCTTGAGAGTCCCTAGGTAACAAGGACATTGGAAAGGGGCGCCTTAGTCGGACATAGACTCACCTGAGTACACTCGCACAAATGTCATCCATCCTTTTCGTTTGTTCCAAGCAACCTTCCAAGCTAACAAACGCACTGGGGCATCTGGAGATTCAACTTGCAAGCGTACATCGAGAGGACTCGCGAGCAAATGTCCAACATAGTCCATGACCAACTCTGTACCGATACTTTTGATGGCAGAACCACATAACACAGGGAGAACTTGATTTTTGATGGTCGCCTTTCGCAAGTGAGGTATTATTTCCGTGGGGTGTACTTGCAGATAAGAGTATGGGTCTGATGGAAAACCAAGGAGTCGATCCATGAGATCTTCGGAGAACATCGCAAGGTTTTCCAGGAGTGCTGTTCGAGCGGGTACCAGGTGAGGGATGATGGGATGACCGGTCGGGAAGATTCCAGTAAACTCTGAGGCATTTTTAACCAGCGGGAGGGGTTGGCAAGTGTAACTTCCTTCTTCTGTCCACTTCCAAAGCTCCCATTTTACAAGGTCCACTAAACCTTCGATACCTGGCTCCGCTCGAGAGTAATTTTCTGGGTTCATGGACGCCAATGGGAGTGTAATTGCTAAAGGGTTCCCATGTAACTTGTGGGTCAAGAGAGATAGCAGTGAAGATCTAAAAGACGCTCCTGGCCGGTCAAGCTTGTTAACGAACAGCATGCGAGTGGCTACATTGTATCTGGAAATGGTAAATATCAATGTCGATATGGGGCTGAACGAATCTATGATATACGTACTTGGATAGCTGCCCCCATACACCCTTCGTCTGCGCTTCGACGCCCTCGACCGAGTCTATTAACACAACGGCGCCATCGACCACACGGCTAGCACTCTCGACCTCCATACCAAAGTCGGCGTGGCCTGGAGTATCAATAAGATTAAAATTCCAGTTTTTCCATTTGACTGGTATGCTTGCAGACTGTATAGTTATGCCTCTCTCCCTCTCGGCAGGCAGGAAGTCAGTAGTGGTACTTCCGCTGTCGACAGAGCCGGGGGATGGAATATAGGATGACTTGTGCAAAATGGACTCCGTTAACGTTGTTTTACCAGAGTCTGCACGAGAAGTCAGACGCGGCCTCCACGACAAATTCGTCAATACATACCAATGTGAGCTACAAGTGCCATGTTCCTGATATCGGAAGTCTCATTTCGAGCCGTGGATGCAAAGGAGCGGAGTACGGGCCACCTGAAGCTAGCACGACGGGTGTTACATCTCCGGGGAAAGTGCCAGCTTAGCATGGCCCTACTGGCCAGGGCCTCTAATTTTGAAGAGAACAAGGGCCGTTCGATTACTAGTTCCCAATAAGGCAAAGTAAATTGCCTAGCTGGTATCATTTAGATTCTACAGCACATAGTATGCAAGACGTCCAAGCGGATGTCTTCGAACGACGTATACAGGAACGCAGAAACATGAAACACCCCCTGATGACAATTCCCTCAAACATAGAGCCGCACGGCAGCATTCCAAATACTCCACTCGCAGCCTCCACGATATCATTCTTGCTCGGGGGTTCTTTTGCCCTTGGGTTTTACCTTTTCCTACAAGGAGGTTTCTCATCACCCTGGTGGGCCACATACCAGCTCGGCTTCTTTGTTGCAGCGTGGTCGGCTTTCCACTGGGGTGAGTTCGCAGTCACTGCCGGTTGGAATCTAGAAAAGTGTAGCGTGGACTGTGAGCACGTCATAATTCTTTGCAAACTTGGCTCCATGGCTTACCTCTTTTCAGCATTCTTGCTTGAAAATGGCGCAACGTACCATGTCGCAAATGGCACTGCGCTCATAGAATACCTTGTAACCCTGTTCTTTGTTCCCTCGTCAAAGTCACACAAATACATTTCTGCTATCGGTGCGTCAGTCATGCAATGACTTGCCGCATTCTCCTGAGTGAGCACGATAGGTGTCCTTCTGGTATTTGTCGGACAGGCGCTGAGGACAACCGCAATGATGCATGCATCCACAAATTTCTCGCATTCAGTTGCACTCCGTAAACGGGACTCCCACCAACTAGTGACCAACGGAGTATACGCGTAGGTCAATATTTTGACATCGAAACCAGCTGATTCGATCCAATTTCGCGCCAGGTGGTTCCGTCACCCCTCCTATGCCGGTTTCTTCTACTGGGCTCTGGGCACGCAAATGGTATTGCAAAATCCAGTCACCTTCATAGGCTTCGCCATAATCCTTTGGAAGTTCTTCTACCGGCGTACACGAGGTCTGTCTCCTGCTTCGTCCAGTCCGTTCTCTGTTTATCCCTCACAGTTGAGGAAAGGGCTCTGGTGCAATTCTTCGGCAACGACTATGAAGCTTATCGGCGTCGTGTTGGCACATGGATCCCATTTATTCCATGAACTATCCATGAAGTGGTTGGTTTAGTACGCTGTCATGTATCATGCAGGTAGCATAATGAACTGGCATGGCATGCGTGATCATACAGAGCTGTTGGAAATTACCGCATACATAGCATGGCTTTTGACTACGGTGTCCAACCCATCCAGTTTCAACACCTCTTAGTCTGTGATCACCGTCGTCCGATCCGAAACATAGACACCATCAAGGAATTTACGGATATCTTTGTTCCGCACTCTGCAGCTACCTTGAATCGATGCAGCTGCGAAAATCTGTCAATCGCTGGTTCATCCGCTTTGGCTATTGAAATACCTGATTGCGAGACATTTTCAATGTCATTGCCCTCCAGGATAAGCTCATCCTTTTGTGCTTTCGACTCTGCTATTGTCACGCCGTCCAACATATTGACCTGCCGAATAGCCTGTCGAGAATTAATTTATATTTCCCAAAGCAGTTCTCGTGACGCACCTTCTCCCCTAGGAAATTTACAATTTCCAGCTTCCGCCCGTTATCTTGAATGATAGCGTTGATGGGAAAGTGTGCATAGACTGCGCGCATTTTGTAGAGGAAGCCCTGGTTGCCGCGTCAGCGTTTTATTCAGCGCCAAAACGGGCAGAACATACCTTCATGACCCCGATGATCATATTGTTGATCAGACTTCTGATAGTGTTTAGACAGGCAACGTGCTTTCGTCCCCCTTGCCAGACAGCCAAGATAATTTTCGTCTTGTTCTTGCCAGCTTTAACTGCTCGGATATCCATGTCGATATGGCGGACATTTTTCGTGAGCGAGCCCCGTGGACCAGTCACTTTGATAACCCGAGCCTTGATCTCAACGGTCACGCCTTCAGGAACATCGAGTTCTTCGGTCTTGAGGACGTCGCGCATCTGAGATATAGGGCAGTTAGCAACTAGTTATCCTCGGATGGCCAATGGAATCCATCGGTTTCACGGTGCCAGGATGCATGAAATAAGATCCACAACACCAGAAACACGATGAGATCGAATAGATTATCGTTGAATGCCACGAAACCAACTTACTTTGTGGTTGCCGTTGTTCTTGAGGTCGTTGAACTTGGTACACTATACTCTGCACAGTGAGGAGGCTAACCGGCTATTCGCGGTCGGAGATTTAATTACCATAAGGCGGCGATTTCCAAGCCAGCGCAGTGCCATCTGCTTCTTTACCTTCACCCACCATCACCGTTTCATTGGGAGCTCCGGCCACCGTCACTTTTAAGTGAAATATTAAATTCAGAGTCTACTCGCTTGGCGGTTCTAGGTGAAACTCGTGTAACATTGGCAAGAACTTACGGCGTTATAAGCTTGAAGTGACATGTCGATGTACTCTCAACCCCCCGCCTACGGGCAGGTCACTTATCCAGCACCAGGCTATCAGTCTGCCCTAGCAGCATATTCCTACCAGCAACCACCACCACCTGCCCCTCCGGTATATCATGTGGATCCCAACTCGTTCCGACGTGATTTCGCTGCCCGTCTGGCAGAGCTTACCATTAACTCCAGGCCAATAATCCAGACACTATCCATGTTCGCTCAAGAATACTCAAGATGGGCCGACGTGGTCGCACAGTGCATAGACTCGCATATCAGAAGGGTGAGCCTCTGATCATTACAATGAAATTTTTACTTGATCACAGCGGATGGGATGGGCGAGCGTCTTTTCGCTTTGCAGAGTGGTCTGTTGCTTGCAAACTATGTATATAGACCTCTTCATGTAGTCTGAGCAAAGATAACCTCTCATCGCCCCATTGAAGGGCACCGCTGCTGACAGCGGTATGAATGAGAACTAGTCCTTCCTACTGTAGAACACGATGTTTAATTTGCTTTGTTTTTGCTCTTTCCCCCCTCCGCAGCCAAGTAGCTGACTCATATTTCCATTTTTGGTTTGTTCCTTATCAGGTACCTCCCTGGATGAAACTACCCGCATTCTATCTCCTCGATGCTATCTCGAAGAATGTCTTTGACCCGTATGCGCGCCATTTTGCGCCGTTCGCTATACCGTTATTCCTCGACACGTACCAGCAGGTGGATCAGGCAACTCGCAGTAAGATGGAGGAAATGCTGCTTACCTGGAGAACTGGTGCTCCGAGCGGTAAGGAACTCTTTGGTGTCATAACTCAACTCGCGATCGAACGAGGTGTTTGGGGTGGCGACTCTACCTCAACAGCGGACGTGAGTGTTCCTATCCCCTCTCAGTTAGCCGGCGCTGAAATATCCTGTTTGTGCGTATCAGGTCTCCAAGGTTCAAGTCCTTAGCGAGCTCGAATTTACATTAGGTCAGAAGGAGAGAGTTCTCCAATCTAATCTCTGGGATGTTACAACACAGAAACATGTTGAAGTATTGCAACAGGTGAGAGAATACAGACTTATCATTTACTGTGTCTTATTCCATGCGTGACCAGTTGCGGAAATTGGTAGAAGCCGGTGTTTCTCAGCATGAATTACGACAGATTCTCAGTCAGTTGCGATCACTAACGCGCGCACCACAAGCACCACCGCAAGCATCGCAAACCCCACCCCCACCCCCGTCATATCCCCCTTCAACATCCACGTACTCATATTCGCAACAGCCTTCCTACACGCGCCAGCTCCAATCGGCCTATCCGTCCGTCCCTCCACCCCAGCCCTCTGGTGCATTCAATTATCAATCGGAACCAATAAAGGTAGAACCCGTGAACCTCTCCGCTCTTCTGTCGTCTGCGCAAGCCAATTCACCGTCATCTACGGCTCCAACGGTACCCCCAAGCAGTATAACGAACCTTTATAATGCCCTTTTGAAAGCAGGGGTCGTTTCCGCTGATAGTACACCGGTTGGCGCAGGATCAAATATTGATGAGGATCGGACACCTCCCCCTTCCAACAATCTCAGCCGCGATAATACTCGCGCCTACAGAAAAGCTGTCCTTTCTGAGAAGATCAAACTTACCACCACGGACATTGTTAGGTACGTTGTACACCGCACTAGATTTCTCAGTTTGACTTGAATATCTTTTCCAGAAAACGGCCCTTTGTCATGTCATTTCTCTACGATCGACTACCCGCTCAGTGTAAGCAGTGTGGCGTGCGATTTAGTGATGATGCTTCGGGAAAGAAAGCCATGGACGACCATCTAGACATGCACTTCAGACAAAACAGGAAAGTTAATCAGAACCAGGGCCGTGGACACAGCAGGAGTTGGTTTGTTAGTCTTGAGGTATGGCATCTTTTCGCACTGTCGGTTCGATTGGAAGCTGAGTGATGCTACTTAGGATTGGCTTCATGAAGGAACATCAGATATGGAGGGGAAACATCGAGTCGATGGCTCTAGACCCGGTTCTTCGAAGGCAGTAGCAGCTGCCGAGGCTGCCCATCGTGTTGCCGAACTCCGTTCACAATTTGTTGTGGTTCCGCCGGGCGATGAGGCCAAGTCAATATCATGTCCAATATGTAAGGAGACCATGAAATCTGAGTTCTTGGAGGACGATGAAGAATGGGTGTGGAGGAATGCTGTCAAAAGAGACGATAGGGTATGTCACTTCTGAAATTCTCCGCCACTTTCTGTTGGTAACTTGGGTATAGATTTACCATGCGACGTGCCATTCAGAAGCTATAACTTCGAACCTTGCGGCGCGGCTGCGGGATGGTACAGGTGGGAGTCGCTCGCGAACACCAGAGGTGGTTGGTATCCGTTCGACGCCTACGAAGGGAAACGGTCAACGGACTTCATTATCCCCTTCACCTGATGCCAAACGTGCTATGCTTAAGCGTAAGATCGTCAATGTCGATCAAAGTTCTGACATTTTTCCGGCCCACGAGGTGGACGGTACGCCTCCTATGAAGAAACTTGCTATTTCTTCATGAGTTGTGCAATCAGTTCCTGACATCTTTATTGGAGTAGTTTATTCATGAGCATGAGTCGTTAAGCCATTTGTATTACTGGCATTTTGTCACCCTAGTAACATGATATCAAATGACAAGCAGTTTCATTTACATGTTAGAGCAAACAGTCTGACGCCAGGCCTGATATAGTTGGCTATCTGCCGGCCTTGTTTGTTCGGTTTTACTGCTATCGTTTCATACTTATACCAACAGGTTGAACAACCTCATAATGCAATCTTCGAGTAGCGATTTTCCGTTCATGCTTGATGGAGCGTCTAGTACCTATGAGGGTAAGTACCATTCCACCCACTGCCCTACTGCTCTCCGCGGAGACAACCATGTACCACAGCTACAAGGACGACCCACCTCGGTGCTACTCTCCGATCTATCGACGAAATCACGAATATGGACATTGATATGGAGGTGTGTCCGCAAACCGAAGTTCCCCATTTTCGGTTTACTTTACTGCATGTTCACCAGGTCCCACTGACCGAACGATGGGCAGTCATCGTACTTGATACGAATATACTACTGGAATTTCTTGACATCATACAGACATTTGTGTCCGAGGCTGAGCAACAACGGTCACCTGTCTTGATTATCATCCCTGGGGCCGTTATCCACGAACTCGATGTGTGCGCCGCATGAATTCTCTGTTACATTAAATGTCAACTGACTTGTAACCTCTGCTCAACAGCCAGAAGAACCGCGATAATTTGTCATGGTTTGCGCGACGAGCGTCTACGTGGCTCCTTAAGAAGGTGAAGGAGAGGAGGAGCGTGAAAGGCCAGGCCTTGGATGAAACCTGCAAACCATCTGGAAGCTGGAAGACGAAAGCACGGGGGGAAGTATGTACGATTTCAGAAGTCTACAAGAAGAGCTCCTTTGACCCGGATTCACAGGAGCTTGGTACAGAAAGAGAAAATGATGGTCTGATTCTCGACTGTTGTCAATACTTCTTTCGGGTCCGACAGTGTCGCACGTTTCTGTGCAGTAAAGATAAACTTCTGGCCGTGGAAGCCGAAAGTGTTGGTATGTGGCAAGTCTCCGAAGTGAGAGTTGGTATGACAAAGGCGGGTAGGAATTCCGACGTTATATCCTAGCCAAGGATCGTTTTGCAGTCGGGATATCGCGCTGGCGGTTTTTGGCCCCGAAGCGTCGATGTTCCGGTTTAGCGGGCATTTCCCAAGCTACCGTGGCAACGTGATGCAGGACCCCGCTAGTGTGAAGGGGGATGATGAAGGGATGGACATTGATGACGACTCAGCGGTGACGGAACTTGTCCGCCCTAGCCACCCGCTTGATCTATTGCACCTGCAGGTGATTGATCACTTTAGCGAGTTGCTACTGGAACTGGTGGTCAAGGTTGCGGGGCCGGAGGCGCAAAAATTTGGGTTTGCGGAAATGACATCGAGACACGCACCGGCGTACACGCGGAAACAGTTGATGTTCTGGACAGCATCGGATTCGCTGGAGTTCCTGAACGCGAAGAAGGCTAGCCCACATTCTTCTCCGCGTGTGGAGGTGTTTCTGACGCGGCCATATGAGGGGAAGGGGGCTAGGAGAGGACAGGACTGGTCTAGACGGGACTGGGAGGTCGCGCTGGGCACGTTGGGGAGGACTGGAGATATGTGGGCAGACGGGGCGGGTGTGCGGGAATCAGTGCCTGCTGTGGAGGTGCATATGCGGCGCGTGTTTGAGTTGGCGATTCGTCCGACGGGGGTGGGTGTGTTAGTTTGTTAATAAATTCGGTAATCACTGGTTTGTCTCACACCATCAACTCGTATGGCGAAGCGACGCGCACTCCACATCGCCCTCGTCCTCCTCGCCCTCGTCCTCGTTGGCACCGTCATCGTCCTCTCCTCCGTGTCCTACTACCTCGCCATAAATGCCGCTGCCTATCTGTCCGACCTCGACGTTCCCACACTCGACAACTCAACGCGTTGGAATGCTACACAGCACGGTTTGGTAGAGCGCATCCCACGCATCCTCCACCAGACCTGGAAGTCAGAGACCCTTCCTCCAAAATGGGAAAACATTTCCGAAGTTTGTCGTGACATGATGTCCGACTAGTACGTCTCTCACATCTCGCGCACGCGTCTGGTCTCATGCTCGCCCGTCAGCGAGTACATGTTGTGGACAGATGCCAGCTCGCGCGAGTTCATTGCACAACATTATCCTTGGTTTCTCGACACCTTTGACCACTACCAATACGTCATCCAGCGTGCCGACGTGATTCGCTACTTCGTTCTGCACCATTATGGAGGTATATATTTCGACCTTGATATTGGTTGCTTGCGACCTCTCGACCCGCTCTTGGTGTACCCCGTCATTCTCCCAAAGACCATCCCTGTCGGTGTTTCCAACGACCTCATCTTCTCAGAAAAGGGGCACCCCTTCTTTGCACAGACCATTCACAACCTGGCCACCTTTGATCACAACTGGTTCCTCAATTACCCCACCGTCATGTTCTCAACCGGACCAATGTTTCTATCCGCTCAGTACAGCATCTATGCCTCTTCTCACCCCATTACTCCCGACGAACCTGGAGACGTACGCATTCTGCCCAAGTCACTCTACGGCAAGAACGCCAAGCCTGGAGAGGCACCACATTCATTCTTCTCCCATTTTTACGGCAGCAGTTGGCACGCGGATGACGCTCCATTCATTAGTTTCCTCAGCCACTGGGGCACGCTCTTGATGTGGCTCGGCTTGGTGGTCTTCCTGTGGGGTATATACCGTCTTGCGATGCCAAGCAGCTCGAGAAAGTACACTCTTCGAAGGATCGGTGGCTATGATGTGCTGTTGCCGAGGTGGACTCAGCGCAATGGCCGTTGGCACCTTGATATGCGTTGGTCCTTCCTCCCTCCTTCGGCCGCTTCGACGCAGCCCTCTTCTCCGTCAAGTTCCACTTTCCCCCAACTCGAAGAGCATGTCTCACTTCTTCCGCTTCCTTTTGACGTCCGCTCAGATTCCCCCGCTCCTTCTGAGGTTTCGTCCTCTATCGACATTTTCCCTACCACTACTCATCGTGGATCATCCTCATTCCGCGACACTGTGTATCGTATCAGGGATCGTGCAGCTGCGTTTTTTACAAATGAACGCGATTCTTCGCGTTCTCCTGTCCGTCACCGACGGCACCGATCGCGCGGAGTATTGTTTTTCCTTCCCGCAATCTTCACTCAGTCGCAAGGCTCAGACATTCTCCCACGTAGCCCACCGCCGCCACCTGGCCCTCAACTTCATCCTGAGAAGGCCCGCTATCCTCCCGACGCTGGTCGGATGGGGACTATGTCGGGGGAAGCAGATCTGTCGTTTCATCAAGGAAGTTCACAGTCATCCCGCATGGAGAGCCGTATATCATCATCACAGACCCTCGTTGATATCGAGACCGCAGCAGAGTCATAGTCTCCGTTACGGCAGGACAGTTGCTTACTTGCCGGACCAGATACCTTATAATTCTACTAAATTCTATTGCTTCAGCTAACATATTTAGATACCATGTGGATCCATTTGGACGAATTCCTCGCACATGTCAAGTCATTTACGTCTTAGGGGATCGATGTTCAGAACCCACGTCCATTTAAGTTACGTCTAAGGCCGTTGTACCACCAACTTTTTTATTTCAATGTGAAACATGTTGAGTCGAGCCGCTTTCCCGTGATCTGTCATACGAGATGATAATCATGATGAGGTACTCGGGAGTGCGGCCACTGATTTCATCCAGGCCGTCAAAATAATCATCGCCACGGCGCTGACGCCGTAGGTTGCCGACGGACCAAAGGTCCAGTATGAGGCACAGGCTTGGTGATCACTCAGCGGGATGACCGATTGTACGTTACGAAACCACGCACCAAGTAAAGGGCCAATGGCCCGTCCTAATTGACCGGCGGATCGGAACACACCCAATGCTACCCCTTTGGAGAGCTGTGGGTGTGCCTGCACGGGTTTCCCCGTGATCTGATCAACTACTTCATCACATTGCAAGGATGCGAATGATGTAAGTGAGCTGACGACCGTGGCCGATGTGAAAGCGAGACAGATGGCAGCCATTTGGAGAAGGCGGACTGCGGTGGCAGAGCGTTTCAAAGTAAAAAGAGGAACCATGGAGAGTAACACGAGTCCGACGGCGCAACTGATTACTCCACGCCTCGCCATTTTGCCCTCCCCCACCCTGGAGATTGTCCGACGCACGTACCCACCTTGGAGTAGAGCACTAATTATACCAATGGACCCGATGAGAGCTCCATTCTGGCTGTTACTCCAATCGAAAACTGTCGAAAAGGGAATTACACCAATATTCCATTGGACAGGAGGATGACGTACGATCAAACGTGAGGAATGTTAACGTGAACTCCACTCCAGAGAAGATTCCCAAAAAGAAGAAATGAAGCCATCGCAATGTCTGGAGTAGGTCCAGTCGTTCTTGAACAGATCTTGCTGGCGATTTCGTCTTAGATTTCTCCACTTTGTTTTCGTGTGATGGATCCCTGCCACTAAGGTGTTGGATGCCTCTAGTTTCCGGTAGCGCTACTGCCAAGAACAGCGTCTCTACGGACAGAAGCACCAGAGATATCAATGCTGGAACAGCGTAAATGTTTAGCTCGATGCCCCACGCTTTCACGGAGGCTGGAACAGGCTGAGAGGCAAAGTACGCTCCAACTGGTGGACCTATGCAAAAGCAGATCGCGAACGCAATACCAATTTGGGCAAGAGACTTGGAGCGCTCCGCTGGGGCAGTGATATCCGAGAGAATTGCACTGTTGAAATAAGGCTCAATAGAACAATTGAATCATGCTTGAGGACAGGGTACATACGTCGCCAACTGTACGTTGCCCTCGCTAAGTCCCCCGACTATGCGAGAGAGCATGTAGGACGAAAACGTGGTAGCCTTGATCCATCTTCAAGATAGTTGATAGTATGGTTTGTGTTGGTTAGGTAGGAAGATAACTTACATGAGTGCAGAGAGAATGTTCCCAGCCATAGTGACGAGGAGGACATTCCTACGCCCATATTTGTCAGAAAGTGCTCCAATCAGCGGAGCGACGAGGAACTGGAGAGTTCTTGAAGTGTGTCGGGTCAGAACCAGCATATTATATCACTCAGGATACACACGAAAAGGCTGAACCCATCAAGCCCCCTGTATACCGAGTGAGCGGTACCCTGCATCTAGCAATTATGGACTTGCCTAGAAGTACCACGTCCCATCTCTGGGGATTATTGTTAGGTTGGTAAAATAGGGCGCGAATGGAAGAGATGGTATCCAGCGTCCGTGATAACAAGCAGGTGGGATCAAACCCTTCTTTCTGGTAAGATCTTAGTAGGGGAAAACACGCGGTACGCTGTGCATTTACCACTGTATACCATTCAATGATTCGAGGGAAGAGAGGGAGCGGAATTGTAAAAGCTTCCGAACACGTCAGCAAAACAGTCAAACCAGAAGCCTGCCAACGTAGACTTGCCAAAAAGATCCAATACTAGAGACCAGAAAACGATTTTCTCTATCTTGCCCATCTTGTGGGATGTGTTACCAGTTTGGCCAAAAGAGTGGAGCACGCTACTAGTAGTACAGTTGATTGCTGCGGGTGGACACTCCGACTCGGAGTTGCGATTATCTGATAGGTCGAATCAGAGTTGCGAGGTAGCCGCGAGAATGAAGAAAAAACATTATTGCGCTTGGGACACCAAATGACAACTGGTAACTATCAACTCGAACGGGAAACGAGCGACTCTGCGAAGTCCGGTTTACATTGCTGGCAAAATATCTGCATCTCATGCTTATAGGCCAATTACGGTCTACTTTTCCATCTCTGCGATTTCTTCTTCTTCGGGATCGTCTGCGTTCGGGATTGCTGTGCCTCGAAACTGCTGGTCTTCAGAGGCTTGTGTGAGTTCCGTTTGGAAATGTGAGCTCGTCTCCGTCTTAGTGAGCTCACGCAGAGCCATGGTGGCATAAGCCGCCGTCCCAAGTGTCAAATTGATTTGCAAAGCCATGAATTTGCCATCCTCCGCTACACTTGGTGGGTCAAAACCCAAGAGTTTGTCTTCGTCCGCCTGCGCAAGCGCAACATCGGGGTCCGTATATCGGAGAACAGACCACGACATATTTTTTGGTAGCTGAAGAATCTTTCGATAGGATCCATTGAGGGTATACTCCCTAGGTGAAAATTATTCAGCCAAGTACAAGGTACAGGCAAACACACCTTACTTCTGCTTACGAATAAAATTATCGGGGTCCAGCCCATCTCTTTTTAAGAATTCGCGATACCGTTCTCCAAGTGGGCCTCCGGGGTACTCTACGTCTCTCCCGGGTAGTGGCATAATCACATCAAAGATCGAGTGTTTGTGGGCATCGTCTGCAGTTAGTGTTTTCACATTGGGTGGAACCCACGGCGCTTTACGAGCTTTTCTAGGAGCATTATCGCTCTCTCCTTCAAACACAGATTAGATACGATCAACTAAGAGAGCAGCTAGATGAATCCACCGTGTTCATCAACCACCATAGGTTCGTCCGAGTCCACACTCAGTGCTGCTTTACCTGCCAGTTCTTCTTCAAAGACTAGATCTCCAGGGACTGCCTTGTCAGCACCGTGCACGCGAATGCGTTCCGAGACGATAGCGTTCCATACGTATGACTGGTATGCATGTATGTACATCAACCTGAGGTTGCGCGGAATCTTGTGCAATGTACAGCTTAGTATGTCCATTCAACGCGAAATGGTGGTACAACTCACAGTTGAGAGTGCGCCCATAGCGTTTCTTGTCTCGCCACCCTGCTTCTTGTAACTTTCTAATATGCACCTCTCCGCGACAACGCGACGAGGCATGAGGGCAAGAGCGCGATCCAGATCGCGATCAACCAGCCATGCCTCACGAGCTGCGACGACGTCCGGATGTTCGCCAGGCCGCACCTGAAGGATCAAGGAAACAGCTTCGTACCAGTCAGATCGGAGAAAAGCCAAGCCAATGGTGTGTGTGGGAACTGCAGCTGTACCGAACCGCTGCATGCCTGTAGGTGGTCAAGTTTCACATTGAAGCATCACGTTACTGTACCATACCATAATAGTTGATGAATCCCTCTTGTTTTATGCTGTTCATAACTAGATCAAGGGTACCCATTGGATCAACTTGCACATTCCTAAGAAATGGACTGCATCAGAATTGCATGCTGATAGAATGGAACCAATATTGCGCCAACCGTAAAGTGATCACGAATTCGTTGCCTTTGAGCATACCAAGCTCTAGGCCCGCCTTGCGATAGTTCAGATCCGCAATGCGAACACCACGTTCTCCCCTCTGAGTAACCGCCTCGTAGACAGAGCGCCGACCGATCTGATTGGCAGTCTTCCACACATCATCGACAATTTTGTTGCCACGCCGCAATGATACCCGTTGAACTGTGACGCCTCTTTTGTCCTTTGTGCCAGCAACAGCGAGGTCCTTGACGTTGACATGCAAAGTACGGGACAGGTACGCGAGCGCGTCCTGTGTGTCGCGGTTTGTCTTTTGCAACGTGAAGTGAATATAGGGAGGGTATTCCCCGCGCGGCGCTCTTTCTCCTCGAGCTGGGGTAATGAGTCAGGATGAAAGAGTATCTGAGAAGTTTTGAGAATTACCCCGCGAACCTCCACGACCGCCACCTCTTCTCGACCACTTGATGGCGATGCGAGAGCCTTCCTCGCCAGCTGGGGTAGACGTATCCGTTTCGCTTTCAAGTTTCCCCTTGAATAGCTTTCGTACTACCTGGTGAAGAGCCGCCCGCGTAGCCTTTGAGCCGATAGGCTACATCTTTTGCGTGAGAAGTGACAAAACTGTCCCGCTAGATAACACACTTCGCTGAGGACCTTCCGGTGGTCTTCCCGCTCGCTGCCTTGTGAGCGACCACCACGGCCTCTTTGTCTCCCCCTCCCACCACGAGCATTTTGATGCTTTCCCCGCTTTGTGTCGGAAGACTGGAGCCCACTGTCTTGCTGGGGCAGAGCGACTTGTTCGGATATCTCGACATCATCCGACTTGTTGTGCAACCTGCTCACCCAGCCGCTGTCGCTTATTCGCGGAGGTTCGGGACCTTCAAGATACATTTTTTTGAGGTCGACGAGCGATGACTCGGGAAGGAAGGGAGATAATGACGATTCGAATGTATCGTCCCAGGTGACCTCGTCGTCAGCCACCACCTCGCTCTCACG
The DNA here is from genome assembly GCA_038093415.1 of Xerocomellus chrysenteron. NCBI lineage: Eukaryota > Fungi > Basidiomycota > Agaricomycetes > Boletales > Boletaceae > Xerocomellus > Xerocomellus chrysenteron. The sequence continues at coordinate 46,354 of JBBPSD010000014.1, forward strand.
TTCGCCGACATTTGGCACGACAGTGTCGTCTGACTGACTTATTTTCGATGGCCCTGCCTGTTCGTCGGTGACTTCTCGCGTCGATGCCTCGGTAATCTCTTCAGCGGGAACCGACGAAGTAGTCTTGTCTTTCTTTGATTCCGGCAAGCCGAGTGACTTGATGTGCACTACCTGATGATCCAAATCAACTTCGTTGACCAGGAAGTCCGTAAATCTGTGAGCAGTCTAAGTGTCGCTACAGCAGCGCAGGGAGAGTCGCTCACCGTTGCTTGATGATGCCGCGTACCGGAGGAAGATCGCGAGTTATGTATTCAGAGATTCCAACGTCGCATTCCAGTAGTTGACGGAGTCCACCAGACGTGGTGTGTGGTGAGCCGAGACCCAGGAGAACGTGACTGGGCGGAAGGATGGACTGCTCTCTTTCGTTCGATTCTTGCTCTGCTTGGGAGCTTTTGCCGACGATGTCGAACTCGGTTGTTTTCGTGCGCTTCGGGGACCGAGCCTCGCTGTCGTCGTCCTCACGTTCACGGATGGAAGCTGACATGAAGGCTGATCTCAACCCGGAATTGGCAAGCTAGCCTTGGCCATGTCGTCGCCTCATCTACGCAGCTATGAAGATCGTGCTCAAAAACACAACAATCCTGCTGCGCGATCCCTGCTGTATCTCATGGCAAAGAAAAAATCCAATCTCTCTGTCAGCGTTGATGTCACTCGAAAGAAAGATTTCCTCGCCATCGTCGACGCTGTTGGACCCTACGTCTGTCTCATAAAGGCATATATCGCACTTTCTTTCGTCGCTAAGACTCGCTCACGGGCCTGACGATAAGACACATATTGACATCCTGGAGGACTACGACCCATCCGTCATCGAGGAATTGCAGGCACTTAGCAACAAGCATGAATTCTTGATTTTCGAGGATCGCAAGTTCGCCGACATAGGTGAGGCTCCCCAGAAGCACCGATCTTTCCTCTGTGCTAAGCTTTACTCGAGGTAACACTGTCGCACTCCAATACTCCAGTGGGGTTTACAAGATCGCAAGTTGGGCGCACATAACAAACGCGCACGCCGTACCAGGTCCCTCCATTATCACCGGCCTTGCGTCAGTTGGTCTGCCTCTTGAGAGAGGACTGATCTTGCTTGCCGAGATGAGCTCAAAAGGCGCCCTTACGACCGGCGCATATACGGAAGATGCGGTTCGGATGGCGCGCGCACGACGTGATTTTGTTATCGGCTTTATCGCACAGCACCGAATGGAAGGCTTTGGGGCACGCGAGACTGACATTATTGGTGACGAGGACTTCCTGATCCTCTCCCCTGGCGTCGGATTAGATGCCAAGGGCGATGCTATGGGACAACAGTATCGCACGCCGGCCGAGGTGGTGGCAGACTGTGGGTGCGATGTAATCATCGTAGGCAGGGGGATTTTTGGCACTGGTCATGATATCGACGTGGGGGAGGTTCAAAGGCAAGCGCAGAGATACCGGGCCGCAGGCTGGGAAGCCTATGAAAGACGCTTGTCGAGATAGTGTCGATAGAAACTAAAATTCAATTCGCCTGCTGGCGCTACGAATGGTGAATCAGGTCGTTACCCGACCGCCGCCTCTTCAAGTTGCTCCAGCTTCTCTTGCTCAGCCGCTTCCCTTTCTTCTGCCTCAACGACCTCTATGTCAAGGGGGAACGTTAGGATTGCCGCGACTCCCGTCAGTTGATTTAGCTCTGCAGAAAGGTTAGACACTTTGCAGCTACACCAGCACTGTACACACGTTGACCGGACTCGTGCATGCTAGAGAAGATTACCACTTCTGCCCCTTTCTGCTGTACGCTTTCGACCAGCGACACGTACCGCTTCCTGGTTTTTGGATCACTCGCACTGCAGAAACTTCTTTATCTTGACTACTTTGGTAGAAAATATGGACTCATACCGGAAAAGTCCATCAGAAATCAGGAGCGTACCGACCGCCCCTCGATCTGCAGCTAGGCAAACGTGCTCTGGCCCGTACCATGCACGCATTTCGTCTGATCCCAGCATTTTAAAAAACCTAGAGCCTTTGAGGAATCCCACCCAATCGCAAAGGATGAAATTCACTTGTCTAGGACAATACCCTCACGGGCAAACTTTGTCTCCTTCAACTGTGCCACGATCTACGGCATATGGCAGTGAGCTAATGACTTACGATCAGGATTTGAGTATACCTCGGGACTCTTCAAAACCTCCACCAAGCTGTGGACGTGTGCACTGCTGATATGAACCTTGAGTCCCTTCTCCCGCAGCGACTTCGCCAATAACTTGTCGTTTCGCCTCCCAGCTTCGTTTATCATAGTGGAATAGACTGCGTCTCTAATCCAGCCAGGGCTAGCGAACACGATGGCGCGTAAACTTGGATTGGCGAAAGGGATGTGCCGGACAAACGCATCGTAGACCATCGCGTAGAACTTTGTCATCGCTTTCTCGTGCTGCGATGTTCCTGGTGCAGAAGCCTTGCGCGGTATGGGGACAGAGAGTCGGTGTGTTATGAGGGTGAGATGCTGAGACAACAGGCAAAACGCAGCAGTTCCTTCACCGCAGACAATGGCGCCAACCTCTGCCCCACGTCCAGGTATACAGGACTCTTCGACGCGTGAGCGAGCGATGCTATCCCATCCCTCGATCTTTTCAATTCGGACATCACGATTTGGCTCGATGTCAAGGGTGTGGAAAGCCCCCATCCTGACGTGTTCGTTTTCGGACGTCACTCGGCCAGATATATGGAGTGCAGCGGTAGTTGGAGGTGGAGCAGAGGGTGACGAGCTTCCCGAAACTGCTTGATCTGTTGTAGATGATTGGGCGCCGGAGGAAGAGTACTCCACTTTGGCGACTTTCAGTGTGAGTTTAAGCCTGATCCGATGAGATTCGGTAGAACCAGTTGCTGATACGTTCTGCACTCGTCTACATCCATCATTCACATCCAAAGGACAAGAGGTTCAGCGCGACTTCGTACCGAATAGCAGGGGCTCTGACTAAATCATCTTGTTGTATGAGATTGTACAGATGCCACATGTCTTCGTCATCTTCAGGACGAAGGGTGACATGGCCCTGTCTTGGTGAGCCATGCAGTTGGATACAAGATGGCAAACTTACTGTGCCACCCTTGTCGATATACTTTCCGATGAGCTTCATGATGATGGAAAGAGCAACATGTTTGAGATCTCCTCTTCAACCCGACAACTCGCTCGATTAGGAAGTCGCTACAGCAGGTCGGGATCGTATTCTACAACATTATCGTTGTCTCCTTCGCTACAGCAGATCATGGTCCCCATTAACATCCGCTTGGCGAGAAAGGGCAGCGACAAATCAATCATCCAGATCAAAATCTTCGTCGTCTTCATCACCCTTTCTGAGGTTATTCCTGGCTGACCCGCGATGACCGACAGAGTACGTGAGATTGGACGAGTTCTCAACCTTTTGCAGAACGCCTATTTCGAGATATATCGATAAAAGTAATATGAGACCTAGTTAGTAAAACGAACGCACCACACTGTGAAAGCCTGAGGTCGAGAACAGCAGTTTCGAAGACGTCGCTATTCCCAAGCTCTTCGAATCCAACAAGTCTGCCAGTGGAAGGACACGATAAATGTGAGAATTGAATGAACGGTGTGACGAACTGAAACTCACCGATCCTTCGAGACACCATCCACAAAGCACATCACGCACGGAAGGACCTGGAGGGACAATCGTTCGACCAACCATGGTACGTTTTCCACAAATACACGAATGAACCGCGTGGCAAAGTATTTTGGCGCCAATTTCTACTAGGAGTACTGTCAGTGGGGACAAGGAGGACCTCGACGTGTTGCTTACGGCGAGATGCTTGTCCATGATTTCACATCTTCGAAAGTTGCCGTGGTAGAAATGTATTACGCAGCGGGGCTCGTTGCTGATGATACATCAGTCCTTCATGAGGCCTTCTTTTCTTTTCCGGAGACGATGTCACTTACGCACTTATCCGAATGACCTCTTTCTCGTTGGTGATCTCAGTATAAGACCCGTGTGCATTCTGATGCATCTCTTTCAGTTTGTTAGCCCTGTGGATAACACGTTAGTTTTGGCCTGGTATCCCGAAGAGCGGATGGAGTACACACTGTAGTCTGAGCTGTTCAAGTCCATGCTCTCTGAATGCAGCTGAATCGGCGTTCTCAATCTCTGCCTCCAGTTCTGCGAAGATGTCGTCGTCATCGTCATCTGTCTCCTCTCGCGAACGGTTCGATTCGACCACACGCGATGCTAAAGTGTTTATCTTTGCGTCCATGATCGTCGAGAAACTTGGTTTAGACCGGCCGGCCCAACGCTGGTCAAAGTGGTTGAAGCACAACTTACAAGCGAGCAGTTACACGATCTACAATGCCATTTTTGGAAACCCGCGATGCTCAGTACATACGCTCCGTAAATTGATCACTCTTGACCCGGATTCTTATACCTTCTAATCGCCCTCTTCCTGACCTCCGCATGTACAACAATGGGCCTCGGATATCCAAGCTTATCCGCGACGTCTACGGGAGGGCTGTGAAGTTCTGTTTCGTAAGGTGAGTCAATGTATTTTCCAGGATACGGAAAATCGCTACCTGGCCCTCGCAGGTTCTTCAGTTCAGGGACATACATCCGGATGTAATCACCCGTCGGATCTGCATTTGAGCTCTGTATATATGGGTTGAAGATGCGAAAATAAGGTGCAGGGTCAACACCAGTGGATGCACTCCATTGCCATCCGCCATTGTTGCTGGCTAGGTCGCCGTCGACGAGCTGCTCCATGAAGTACTTTTCACGAGGTTAGCTAATTGCGTACGGTGGAGGAGAATGGGAAGAAAAGACTCGCCTGTTCACCCAGATGCCAGTCTAGCATCAGATCCTTGGACAAGAACATCGCGACGATCATTCGCATCCGGTTATGCATCCAGCCTAAGAAACACGTTAAACACAGCTCCGAGCGTCAGCATCCTAGCGTAATTACCCATGGTGTTCATTTGCCGCATAGCCGCGTCGACGATAGGGATTCCGGTCTTTCCTCGCTTCCATGCAGCAAGATGTTCTTCATTGACTTCCCATCTTACGTTCGCTGATCTCTCCTGGAATGGTCTCCCCATCGATACTCGAGGAAAGTTCGCCAATACATTCGTGTAAAAGTCTCGCCAGGCTGGATAATATGTCTATACCAGAAAAAATTCAATATTGTGAAACCGCACGTACCAAGCTCCTGGACCCAGCGACCAATTCCCGTCGTTCGCCCACCATCCACCTTCTTCAGTCCAGCTAGAGTCATCGTCGCTCGAATACATTCCCGCGGTGATATGACGCCCGCCGATAGATAGGGACTGAGTCTGGAGGTCGTATCTTGATCTCCCTTGTCTCTATTTTCTGCATACATCAAGATGCGACTCCGTTTATCGGATGGCTCGGCGCTATCCGCCAACGGGTCTGCAGTACCCAGCTGTGATGACCTTGCCTTTGTATTGAGAAAACGTGAAAGCATCTGGACGTCATTGATGAGAGTCAGACTTAGTGGGGAGACACGAGTTGGATCCAACCTCTTGAGCAGCTGCCGATCCTGCCGGCCAAACCTTGATCATGGTTTCTCTGTCTGCAGGGTCTAACTCAAACCCTTCGGCAAACTGAGGTACTGATGTGTTGAACAGTGCGCCGAAAGTCGGGTCTTGACGGACGGAACTCGGATTTGCCTCAGGAAGAGGAGACTCTTCGAGGTATGTACTAATCTTTTCGTTGAGCTTCGCAATCCAAATTCTTTGATAAGGGGAATAAACCTGCAAAATATAAGGTGAATATGTCAGCATGGCGTAACAGATGCACTCATACCGTATGAACCTTTCCGTCTTTTGTTTTGATAAGGCCAGGTTCGATGATACACCTGTCATGGAAGTAGTGTGGCCGAATTCCTTTCTCTTTCGATAGAGCGAGGATCTCCAAGTCACGCCTGAGCTCGTCTACTTCGTATTCCATATTGGCAAACATCCTGGTGCATTGGAAAGTTTCGAGAAGCGAAACGACTTTTGAAGGAATCGTATGTCGAGGAGTGTGTGATACCGTGAGTAGAGGGATATCAAGTTCCGCAAGCGATTCCTACAGCCCGTAAGTAAGCCTAACGCCGCACTAATTTGGAACTAAACTATTACCTTGATCTTCGACAAATTGCGAAGCACAAAGTCGATTCTCCGCTTACTCCTATCATGAGCGATGTAGTCCTGTGGACTGAGCAAGAAGAGTACTATGAGCGGTATCTTGTTCTGGACAGCTTGCGCAGACGCTGCTGCAAGCGCTCTGTTGTCCACGACTGCCAAAATTTTAGGGTGTTTCAGCGACAGCTTCACATCCTCTGAGCCAACTTACTGCGCAAATCACCCATTCGCATCCAATATATAATCGATTTGCCGGGCTGTGGGTTTTGGACCACATTGCGCATGTCAGCGAGCAACCTCAGGAAAGGGGGGTTGGCTTGGGCAGCCCCTGCAGCCTCTGCCGTGGCGATCTTTCTGGGCGCAAAAGGATGGGTAGTCCTTCCCATTTTTGACATGCTAGGCGGACTCGGACTGCGAGCTCTCTTTGACATGGTGGAAAGGAAGGGAAGAGAATGCAACCTTGAGCATTTTGCACTGGACTGAAACAGCGAACCGTGTTGGGCTCTCGATCGGCGGTACCGATCGGGAACACGTGAGGTGATGTCACCGAGACCCCACTCACAAACTGAAGGTGAACAGGAGCAGCGCATGTCCAGAGTCTGTGACAAGGCCTGGCTGATAAGCTGGCCGAATATTGTCACTGATAGCAGTGAAGCTAGTAGGGGGGACGTGTTTCCTGTGTCATTAGTAAGACCTACGGTGCACATTCGAGAAAAGGTAACCCACAAGATAAATCCCTACATACATAGTAGAAAGTATTATGATACCGTTAAGATAAAGATCGCATTCACCGGGTAATGCGAGTGCTTGGTCACCAAGATATGAAAAATAGTTAGCTGGAGATATTTCACAATCCAAAGTCAAATCGATCAATAGAGCAGAATAGTAACAGACGCCGTCCGCAATGTCCATTTGACGGTTTCTGGCTTCAAGCGAGAACGAACCAAGGTGGGTTCACAGCCACTACCATTTACGGCATGGGGAAGAGGCGCGTTAGGTCTCGTGGCCACCGACCACACAGCGGCGTCGTCCCCGTTCTCTCCGTCCAGGCTCGCCCGCACCACTTCCCGTCTGCCTGGTCATGGATTTGCCCACACCAAGAGAGATAGACCTCGAGACTGCTCTTAGAAAACGAGATGCACAGGTTGCGGAACTCACGGTATGGCGTTCCAGAGCGCCCGTACCGTCTTGGCTCGTCTGTTGACCTCTTCCCTAACCCTCACAGACTGAGATTTCACGACTTCGCCAATTTCTGGCCGTACAACCCCAACCGTCCACGTCGGATCCTGTTGTGTTACCCCCTACGCTGGTGTCTGTGCTATTGCCGCACGTCAACAAGGCGGCTTCCAGCGGTGGACTCGCTGGTTCATCGTCCTCAAGCACGGTCAGTGCTGCGTTGACCCAACGCGTGCGCTTACTCCAGGAGGAAAATGACGAGTTATACGACCTGCTGAAACACGGTGAAACTGGGAAACTGAAAGAAGAGGTTCGCGGACTCCGACGTGTGGTGGATAGACTGGAGAGTGCACTCCGAGGTGACCATTCCTCGTATCGAAGCGTGCTTGTGCTGACCGCGCGTTTTTGTCAGAGTCCCATCAAGTCATCACATCTCTCTCGTAAGCTATCGCCGTGACCCCAGTTTTCGCATATATTCACCCATTCGGATCCTAGGACTGAATTGGATAAGTCTTATCAAAGCTTTCAATCTTCTCTACGGCAGAAGCAGATCAATTCACAAATACATCATCCGCCGTCTCGTGATTTATACCATCCCCCAGCGCATCCACCAGTCACCAATGGATTATCCAAGCCACCTCCGACGGGGCCTAGAGCACACAAGAGACCACGTCTCTCTGACGCCAAGGTATCGCCTGCTCAGTCGAATGTGTCGCTTCCCCCATCAAAAACCCATGCATCAGTCAAGCATGAGTCATCACATTCGCCTCGGATCTCGCCATCCGAGATTCGTCCCAAGAGCAACGCAAAGATGGACGTGGACGAAGATTCACGTACTCGGCCGCGTTCCCCGCAAGAGAGGGATCGTCCACGTCAGCGCGAAAAGGAGCGTGCTCGAGACCGAGAGCGCGATCGAGACAGGGAACGGGACCGAGATCGGTTCTCGCGAAGAAATGGCACAGGGGGCGGTGGTGGTGCGGGCCGCAGAAATCGTGGGTTCAGTCACCCATACGCGGGTGGAGATCGGACGTTGGCAGAAAGAATGGGACTTTGAGACTGTTTTTGTTTCCTCACCTTTACGTCTTGGATGGGACACATAGTGTATTTGGTACGAAAAAAAATCACTTACGCTGACTCTGATGTATCGTTAGCTGACAAGCTCTCTTCTAGACCTGTATCCATAACCTACCGCCGCCGGAGTTATTTTGGGCCATACGATATGCGATACGTATTTATGGGATAGTACTCGGGGTGATGCGCCACGGATCCTAGTCTGTTCGGAGGTGCGAGGTAATGACGCCAGAAGCTATTATGCTAAAATTATTGCCAAGGCTGGGGAGTTGAGGCGCTATCATGTACGACAGGCCGAGTACATGGATCGGATTTAGAAGTGAGTATAGATGGAAGCGAGTATGGCCCAAATTATGTATAGCAGAATTGAGATTAAGGGGGATGATTAAGGCTAATGTTAAGGTAGATGTGTGTCGGAAGAAGGAATGCAGGTAATGATTGTACAAACGATGGTTGCACGAAGGGAAGGACTGATGAACAGTGGATGAGGGAATGGAATGTTGACCTTGGAGTACAGTAAGTAGTAGAACACGGTACTCGGTGGAGATGATACAATATGCGCGGGAGGATGATCAAGCCTGGCATTGTCCCTTTGGACTGTGCACGGCGAAGAACTGCACACATGAAAGCGGGCCCCCAGCCCGTCGCATGATCGCGGGGTCCTCGGACGGACGATCAAGATAGAGATCAAAGGGAGGGGCGCGACCCGGGATGGACGACCTGATAAACGAGCGGCTTGCGGCGAGGACAAAGGGGGGGATAGGAGGGACAGGGGGTGGCGGAGAGGGGATGGCGGGGCTGGGTGGTGGGGAGCGGCAGCGAGAGGATAATGATAGTTGAGAGAAGGTGCGCTTTATTGTGCGAGGGGGGGAAGGGCGACGCGTGTTGACGCGGGGTGACCTTGCGGCGCGGTGGAGGGCGTCGTGGGACAAGGCATGGCTGAGGGTAAAGGGTTTCTTTGCAGGGCGGGGCGGGAAGGGAAGCGGTGCGTAGACGAGGACGGGGGAGGGCAAAGGGGGAGGCGGGGAGGGACAGGGAGGGAAGGACATGCATGGAGGGGTGCACTCGAGATGACTTTATACCGATCATGATAGCCGAAATCGGATGTGGCGGTGACGAGTCAGCTTCGTCTGTGTGGCTGACCCGCTCCGTTTCCCCTACAAATCCCCGCCCACCCGTCCAACCCACCATCACCCTCCACCATGTCCCTCTTGCTTGTCGCCTGCGCCTTCCCCCTCCTTTCATTCGCCCTTCCCTCGTCACACACTCACTCCTTGCACCACAGATATCCATCTCCTCTCCGTCCCCGAATAATGACCTATTATGCAGACTGGGCACCCCCACAGGCAATCGATTACTCCTTATTCGACACCATCCTCTTTGCTTTCGCTCTTCCCGACCAGGACTACCAGCTACGTTGGGACTCCGATCAGGCTCCCTCCTTGCTCGAAAGCGTCGTTCCTGCCGCACACGCCGCCGCAACAAAGGTCTCGCTCAGCATCGGTGGTTGGACCGGAAGCAGGCCAGTCCCATCCTCCCTTACACTTCTCACCCCTCACCCCATCTACCAGGTACTTTTCAGACGCGGTCGCGACCCCACAGAGCAGGGAACTCTTTGCCAACAACATCCTCGAGACCTACAAGCGGTACGATCTCGACGGCATCGACATCGATTGGGAGTACCCAGGTCAAGTAGGACAACAGGGAAACAGCGAGAGCGCCACCGATTCACCCAACATGCTCCAGTTCTTCAAACTCCTTCAGCAGAAGCTCCCTCCAGGTGCCATGATATCCGCTGCCGTACAAGACTCCACCTTTGCCGGTCCAGACGGTCAACCAATGAAGGACGTATCCGCTTTCTCCCAGTTTGTCGACTGGATCACCCTCATGAACTACGACGCCTATGAAAGTATGCTCCTTTCTCTTCCCATCCCCTTCATTCACTCTCCATCACACCTCCCTCCCCCTAGCCCGCCAGCCCCCTGGTCCGAATGCACCACTCTCCGACGGTTGCGGCAACTCCTCCCAGCCCTCCCAGAATGCCGTCGGTGCTTACAATGCCTGGACATCCGCCGGCTTTCCTCCCTCCAAGATCGTCCTCGGTGTTCCTGCATATGGCTACATTATCCAGTCCAACGCTAGAAGGCTCTCCGCGCGTTCCCCTCCCCGCGCTTACTCCGACGACGGTAGCGGCCAAATCCAGTTCCAATCGCTCATAGATCAGGGCGTTCTCACACAGGATCCAGGTGGATCCTTCCGTCCATCCGAATCATCAGGTTTCACCCGTGGTTGGGACAACTGCTCCGCGACCCCCTTCCTTCGTTCGGATTGGGCTGGTCAGGTAATCTCATACGATGACATCGAATCCCTCGGTATAAAGGCAGCTTGGGTCAAGAATATGAACATGGCTGGTGTCAACTTGTTCGACATACATGGAGATACCCCCCAACATCATCTCACCCACGCCTTGCGTGCCAACCTCTTCCCGAGTATTGTTTCTTCGAGCGCGATACCCTCTTCCTCGAGCGCCGTGGCTTTGCCCCCGAACATGACATCCTCGGCTATGAGCACAGTACTTTCGTCGACAAGCCTCGGCCTTCCCTCGTCGAGTACAGCCCAGCCCAGCCCAACTCCCCTGTCTTCGAATCTACCTAGTGGTATCGTGCTCATCTCTCGCAGAAACTGACGCATTTGGGTTATGCGGACGCTTCAGCTCCTGTCGTCTTTGGTCGTGGTGCATTACGTTTGTCTCGGCATAAATCAAGGTGGAAGATGGAAGACTGCGATGTCTCGCCATGTCATTGACGTGCTATTACTCTATATAAATGAATGTGTCATGCGCTGGCAATTTCGAAATTTATGAGACTACTAGTTCGATGAAATACTGTGCCTTGAAACCTAAAAAGCTCGAAACGAAACTATGCACACAATTAAAATGACGGACGGTCCGAAAGATGGCGGCGAATCAGTTTCGGTATAGTCTTCGGTAATGACAATCTATCCATCTTTATCAAAGACGTCCGACCACTCGTGTAATCTACTACACCCGAACCAACTTCTCCTGAAGAAGCACATACCGGTTTCCAACCAAGCGGGCGCCCAAAAGGATCACATGCCATCATCGGGGACGGCATGCGCACCCAACGGGGCGAAACACAGCCGATGGTGACGGCGTGGCGAAATAGCGCATCTGTTATGAGCCGCTCTGACGAGACCAAGAAGTATGTGGAAGACGGGGAGCAAATAACGCGGACAATAAAGATATTAGTGATACCTGAAACTCGAAAGCGATGAGAATCGGGCTGAAGCTGACTATACGAGTCGCGTCAGTTTTGCGACGTGCGTTCGTTGGTAGCATTGAGGATGTGGCGGAGCTCCTCGCACATGAAGTGGTCGTCACGGAGAGACTGAGCGTGATAGCAAAGGCCCATTGTGCGAGGTTGGGGAAGCGAGCCCAGTGTTAATATTGGTGTAAACCATTCAGAGAGAATGTGAATGTCGGCGGCTTTTGTGCATGGGGCACGGAGCGGAGGACTACTGACGATGTCCCATCGATCTGTGTGGCCATGACCAAATATGACGCTGTTCAAGTACCTACTGTCCGATGAGCAACCCTGAGGAGTTCAGCCCATCGAGAGGCAATCCCGTTTAACGCTGCGCCATCACGACCGGAGACCGGAGTTGCCCAGAAAGACTATTTTCTTGACAATCCCCCACTCGGACCCACAAAATCGAGGCCGCCATAAGGCCTGAAGAGGTAATTGGTAATCTGAGGGAACGATGGGATGGTTGTTTGCGTATGTATGTGCGCTTCTACTAAGTATCTTATGAAACAAACAAAACCAAGCAAAAACGTATCTCTTCTTCGTAACGTTCGTTGTGCTCTGAGAATTTCGTGGATGGTTCAAGTGTGAGTATTTTTTCTCGTATTTTTTTTTCCTGCATCTATGGTGGTGATGACTCTTTAATTCACACTGTATGAAAGCACTCGTCTCTGACTTGTGTTTCGTGAGTTTTTTTCTACAACGGTAGCTGAGCCGTACTCTCTTCGGTTGAAATGTTAATATTTCAGATTTACTAACATTCACCACAGTACGATCATCAACTGTACAATTTGCAATGCACCGCTGTAGCACGTCAAATATCACCCTTTGTAATTTGTAAATATACACAGGGTAGTTAATATTGGAGGTGTGCGTTCAGTTGCACGTCAAACGTCAGATATTGTCGCATCATTTCCCAAATTGAAAGCATCCTTGGGAACTTGACCTTGAATTGGTGTCAGAGCGCCTTTCAAGATGTAAAGATAAGGTGCGGATTTGACGGGCGGCGGGAATGATTGATATCCGACCGGCAGGTTACAGCGAGGACATGAAAACCTGTGCTGCCTTTCATGGCCTTCGGACCTGTAAGAGACGAGTGGTCACTGCAATCATAGCGCTTCACGTCATGAGGGGTGTGCCTTCGTACCTTTCAACGAGCACAGGCTCGACAGGGTTGGCGTTCAGTTTGAACACCACCGCTTTCATGACGCCACTGTCCTGGGAACGTATGATTGTAGCCCCATCTGTCTGACGCTTTGGGAGCTCTGCAAGACTTTTCTCGATTACAAGCTGCAATAAGGAAGCGGAAAGCTCAGTGGTTGAAAGCGGGGCGCATGATTAGACCTACGATGAATTCTCCGCAGATGCAATCTGTGGAGTCAACGCGGATGAGTGAAGGTGAGACTCGAAAAGGGACCGATGTGACTTGCAATACACCCTGAGCGCTGCTGCTGCCGACGCCGTGGGCAGGGCTGTGCGACAGGCGTTCAGACAAACGGCGTTGCGAAGATTCGGACACGGTCAGGGAAACGGACTCACCATCCGTGGACGAGGAAACTGCGGATCGCGAGACAACCTTGGGCATGATGGATGGTCGAAAGAATGTCAGTAACACAAAAGACGACGATGATTGGCTGTCAATATAACGCACGTGATCGATCCCGCCAACGTCCAATTGTCTGGCGAGTTTTATTATTTATGCTCACGCATCTTCATCTCTACTCTCATCTTCCCCTCCATGGCAGAGAAAGATGCCACAGCGAGGCTTCGAAGAGCAGTCAAAGGTAAGTATTCTCGTACTCATCGCCACAACTCCTCACCCTTCCACAGAGAACAATCTCTTTCTCGTCAAGAGACTCATACAAAGAACGGACATGCGGAATCCTGACCCTGGTACGAAGCGGTACACATCTCTGGCGTGGGCTGCTGCTCTCGGTCACGAAGAAACATTTGAGTTTCTTCTCACCGCTGGCCACGACGATGAAGAACTCAGCAGGGTGAGTATCCTGTGCCCGTTCTCGCTTCAACTCCAGCTTTATACCCTGACGACCAGGATGCAGAGAGCAATACGATCCTCATGCTTCTCGCCGATTTCAAACCACCACCACCGAATCCGTACGCACCAGGTCCATCTCAAGTTGACCAGATGGGTGCCGCATTGCGCATGGCCCGACTATACTACGACCGCTATACATGGATCCTCGATTGGTCCAATGCTCAGGGAAAGACCGCACTCCACATAGCAGCTTTAAAAGGAAACGAAGAACTCGTCCGTGTGCGTGGATTCTGAACTTCTCGGTTCCCGCGTGTTATTTTCTTACTATTCGTTGTGATCTATTGTTAGATGTTGTGTGATTTGGGCGCTGATTTTGACTTGGCTGATAATAAAGGCAACACTCCTCTTCACTAGTGAGTTTTCAGTTTCATTTTCATTTTCTGAGCAGGCCCAATGGTTGTATCATCAGTGCCAGCTCTTGGGGTCACTTACCGGTATGGGAGTAACTTGACGTCCGTCCCGTGTTTCGCTCATCATACAGTTCAGATCGTCCAACTGTTGATTGACCGGGGTTGTCAGTTTACTGCGCGCAACAACGATGGGTTCACTGCCTCGGATTACGCTTACTCGTGAGTAACCATTTTACCCCGATCGAAGCGCTCCAACAGTCATTGGCAGGTTTAGCACTAGAGATACATTGCAGGATTCGGCACGTTTGCAATTCGAGAGCAACAAAAAGTCTCGCCGCATGGTTTTTGCTCAAGCCGCTGCTAGAGGGAGCGAATGGGGAGGCGGGCTGGTGATAGACCGGACTGCCCATCTGCCTGTCAGGCCAAAGGACTTTGAAAGTGTTACTGCGCGTATGCGAAGCGGTTCTGGTGGGAGTCGCACAACGGCGACTTCGGATAGCGGCGACTTTGACAGTGCTGGACTGGCGCCAAACATGGCCACAAGCATATCTTCACTATCTTCCTCTGCATCTCAGTACCCTAGACAGCCACCTCAGTTTTTGCATTCGCCACCACAGAGACCAGACAATTTTTCATCCGCAAGTAGCAATGGTACCTTTTCCGCACCTTCTCCGGGTCCTTCGCAGAAACTATCTCTAAACCCGCAAGCATCACTATCGCCCATCGTAAATCGAATGCGAGAACGGGACGCTGATGAAATGGAGAAGTACATGAGGCGGAACCGAAGCGGAAGCGCAGGAACATCCTCGACGGATAACAAGTCGCAAGCTGGGCCCACTTTCAGCTCGGCAGGACCTTCAGGCAGTGGAGATGAACTCGATGACATCTCTTCGCTAGCAATCACGGGGACGACGGCTCCCCGAAAGCTTCTGCGACCATCTTTTTCCGCTGCACAGTTGCGAACTTCGCCCTCCCCTGGCCCCATCCACGCGCAGCCAGCACAAAGTGATGCATATCGAAATAGGGCCGGGACGAACCCCAGTAGCGTACGTCCTGGCCAGTCCTCCCTTTCTCCTACCCCTGTAGCCTCCAGGGCATCTTCGTCTGACTGTCCTCGTTATGAGGAGAAGCTAGTTGAAGAGCCAGAGATATACACTGGTCCACCCACACAATATGCACACTTTCCAGAACCCCCAAGAAAGAGCAACCGTAGCGCCTCGTCTTCAGCTGCGGCTGCGATTACGCGTCGTCTACCCTTCAATCTATTGTCGAAACCCACTCCACCCCTCCCTCCCGAGCACGGACATAGCGGTCATCGGAGAGGTTCTTCGACGACGTCCATTCGAGGTTGATCTTTCGCGAGACCTCCGCGTGTACATTTCCTGTAGTCATTTGCGTTTTAAGAACTTGTTGTCGGATTAGCTTGCAAGGACTCGGTGGTACATCCTACATACATAGCCGTCTTTACCATTGTAGCACAACGCATCGTCTTGTTATCATGCGCGGGTCGTGGGAGAATGGCGGTTACGGCTAAGTGCCAATTGTTCGCTTCAAAAGGGAGATTCCGCTCGTTGACTTGTTCTGTCAGTTCTTGCTAGTCTAAACGTTTAGTCGTTTATGTTTCCAAACTAGCTCCACCTTCGACACTCTACCGCCTCTGCTACCCCCCGGCTCGATGGCCATTCCGTACAACGTTGACGCTGACCCCGACCCAACATCCCAAATTGCATGGCCTGCTGCACGCCACAGGCAACGCACCACGTCCGGCCTCCAGCTTGCACAGGGTTCTGAGCCCTCCAGTGAAACAGCAGTGTCGTATCGTAGTACGGCCGATTCCGGGAAGCGCTCTACGATTCCAACCGAACACACGCGTCACCTTTTAAGCACATGGAACCTCATAACGCTCAGTATATCTATGGCAGGAGCCCAAATTGCTTGGACTGTGGAGCTGGGGTAAGTGTCGACGACGAAACATGTGTGAGGCGTGGTGGAAGGATGTCGTTAATAACACTCATATGTGCAGATACGGCACGCCGTTTCTCCTATCTCTTGGCATATCTGAGCAAGTGACGAGTCTGGTCTGGCTTGCTGGCCCTATCAGCGGGTTGATCGCTCAACCTCTTATTGGTGCGTTGATTCCTTTCTTTTGCGTGGATGTCGCGAGCCGATAATATGTGTGACAGGTGCTATCTCTGATTCATCACATTCCAAGTTCAGGCGGAGATATTGGGTCATTCTTTCGACCGTGGCGCTTGTACTCTCTACGGGTGCACTTGCATACTGTCAGAGCATCGCCTCTTTCTTTGTGGACTTGTTTGGCGGAGGTGCTGGTGACTGGGATCCCGAACGGCACAAGCAAGTACGTCGCCGATTGTCTAAAGATATACTTGCGCCAATATCACATTTTTAGGTTGCGAACGTCGCCATTGGCATCGCCGTCTTCGCGTTCTATGTTCTTGATTTTGCGCTCAATGCCTTGCAAGCGTCTCTACGCAACCTTCTATTGGATATCACTCCCCCTGAGCAACTCAACGCTGGAAATGCATGGCATAGTCGCATGAGCCAAGCAGGCAACATTGTTGGATATGGTTTTGGTACGTGCATATTTTGTCATTTCATGACGTCACAGTGTGTTCAACGCGCTGCGGATAGGATTTTTACCACTTGCGAAGCTCCCTTTTTTGAATTTCTTGGGAGGTGACCAGTTTCGCAAGTTTTGCGTTATTAGCATCATCATTCTCGTCATTACCGTCTGGATCACATGTTTCTTCCACGAAGAGAAGGAGACCGTTGACAGGAGGAAAGAAAGGTGGGATTTCTTGCCGCTTTCCTTTCGCACAAGTTGATCATCCATACATAAGGCACAACAAACTTTACGATGTGTTGGAGAACATTTATTCAGCCATCACTACTCTTCCCAAACCCATCAGGAGAGTTTGTTTTGTGCAACTCTTTGCTTTCATGGGCTGGTGTGTTATACTTCTGGTTGTGCGATCATGCGCTGCCGTCTTACATGACCTCCGCACAGGTTCCCCTTCCTCTTTTACTCCACCACTTACGTTGGTCAGGTCATGGCTTACCAACTTGGCCAAGAGCCCGACATTGAACTAGCCACACGGACTGGTGAATTTGCGATGCTTCTTTACAGTATCGGTATGTTTCTTTATGCTCTATTCATGCTGCAGTTTGGTCAAACGGCTCCGCCAATAGTGGCTGTCATTGCGGGTGTTGGTCTTCCTTACCTCTCACGCCGCGATCCTAGTCTACTACCTGAAGAGGGCGACGACGAACAGACACACATTCAGCGCCTCCGCCTTACCCTTCACCAGTGGCGTGAAGAAGCTCTCGCTTCAGGGAAATCAGTCCGGTTCCCTCGGAGGCCAATCCTCCTGAGGGACATCTGGATGGGTGCCATGGTGCTTTTTACGATACTGATGCTATCTTCCTTTTGGATATCGACGGTTCCCGGAGCAATCGCTATGATCAGCCTTGTCGGAATCTGTTGGAGTGTGGCTTGTTGGGTGCCCTTCGCTATCATCATGGAGGCGGGTATCCCTTTCGTTTTGTTGGATATTCTGAATATTGACTGCTTTGACACAGTTCGTCAAGGAGATGACTGAACACCCGTCGAGGCCAGCTACCTCACGTCCGGCAGCACGACGCTCTGTTGATGAACGCGATCCCCTCATGCAGCCCGAATACGACGGCACAGAGGCAGACGGCACCACCGCCGGCGAGTCATCGAATGGGAGAGAAACAAAACCTTTGGCGGGGGGAACGATACTTGGAATCCACAACCTGGCAATTGTGATGCCACAGTTCATCGTATGTATTATTCTTATCTCTCTTCTCGTTGCTCATGCGATGTCATGACCCCACAGATCGCACTTGTGGCAAGCTTCATCTTCCACATTGTTGACGAATCCGCGCCCGCTAAGCTACCCCCTTCTCTCCCTGAAAACATTTCGTCGACCCTCGCATTCGCTGACTTCGGTGACCATACAACTTACTTTGGGAAGAATGGTGTGGCTTGGGTATTGCGGTTTGGTGGCCTCTGCACACTCTTCGGCGCTGCGTTTGCAAGGATGGTGCCACTCACGAAAGCGGAGAAGGAGACCCAGGCCGCATTTACGGCGTTGAAGGCGTTGAAGGCGGAAGAGGAGGAGCCTTGATTTTGCAGTACACTTGGAACACGCAGAATAGTAGCTGTCATGCTTGCATTTGTCATCGATATCCACGTTTCCCCTTGCACTAGTACAATATTCCCTCTAGTTACTCTCTGATCCTCGCTGTCATTTGGTCGTTGCCAACGTTTTCACATCCGTGTATCATGGAATTTCTGGAGTCTAACTTGTCGTTTTAATTTTTCGGAGGTGCATGTAAGTATGACCAAGACCTGCTAAACAGCCATCAGTGTGACTGCCCAATCCCATCCACTCCCCGCCCTCGAAGCAATAGAGCGAGACGGCACAATTGTCAGTGCCGGCATCTCATTCCCAAACGTGGTTTCGAGAAGGGGGACAAGGACTGCATGATCAGAAAATGATATTAGCACGCGTCACGAGGACGAGGACACGAATTCGACATACGTCTCCCGCTCACGCTTGACTGATGGCTCACAAACGCTTTCGCAGTCAAGGTACGCTCCAAAAAGGGTGTAAAATCATGGATCGCTTTCAATTGAGATGCTGCCTGCGCGACGAGCGCATCTTGTGGGCCAGGCCTGTCGGAATCCCGTACAAAGACGACGGCGCAGGCCTCTGAAGAGGGCGGAAACCCCGATATTTCATAGTGGACTTGAATTTCTGCGCCAGGGCATTCGGAGTGTTTAACTGTTATATCGCCTTTGTTTTCGTTCAGACACAAGTCGACCAGAACACGCCACGGGGGTCAGGGACTTTGACAACGTACAAGGGGAGAACTTTTACCTTGGGTAAATTCAGGAGACTTGTCCACCGGTTCATCGTCCTCCCCATCTCCTTCCTTGGATGATTCGAGACCCGAAGTGACAAATCGGCCGCTGTGTACAAGAACTTGTTTCTCGACGCGAGCACCGCGTGGAAGGGATGAAAGGACTGCATAGAGCGTCGGTGTCAGCTTCTTTAATCGTCAAAGATTAGCGTGGTCGAGGGACGAGGGAAAAAAGGTGCGTACCTCATCAACCAATCTCACATTCTTCCGGACGTGGTTCACATCCGCTATATGAACGAGATAATATATCGCGAGCTGGATCCATCCCCCCTCTCCATTTTCATCTCCTGAAACGTCGTCCATGCCCGGCTCCGAGCTCGAGTCGCTCCTACCGAATCCACCCTCGCTACCATCGCCCAACCTGGAATTTGGCGCCGCCCGAATGATTCGCGCTGTATGCTGTAGGACCAGGGCTGTTTCAAGCGGAAGAGTGGATGACGTTGTGGATGATTGGGAGGAAGGACTCGAGGGTGTGACTGAAGGTGATGGTAGAGTCAGGGAAGAAGGTATCAATCCGATCTGGCCTGATATGAATGTATAAGGTGGTATCTGTGCATTGGAAACAGTAGAAGGTGTGTCAACGAGGATCACGGGTGAAGGGAAAGATTCACGCACGCTGATAGCTTGTGAATAAGGACCTATGTTCGCAGGTGCCCAGTAGCTCAAGCTCTGAACGTGAAGAGCCTTTCTTGCTCCTGTTTCTCCTTTGACTCCCTTTGTCACTATCTGTGTTCCACTCGGTTCCCCAACCCATGCTAAGCAATCCAATCCAATGCCTACCCCACCAACACCGACGCAAGCTCTTGCAGGTGGCGATGCACCGAAAAAGGATGCGTAGGCGGCGTTAGCAGAAGTGAATGTGGATCCGTCGAGGTCTGGAAGGAGAAGCGTAATGGTCGCCGAGGTCGGGAGGAGCCCCAGATGTGCAGGATATGCGGGTGAATTTTTGGCCAGCAAGTCTGGTTAAAAATATTGGCGATAGTGTGACGGTGACGAGCCTATACGCACTTTGAAGTATTTCAAAGCAGCATGTGACTTCTTCTCCGACGCTCGAAGGGCGTGGATGAGACGTCGGTAGGCGTACGTTCCCTACTGCGATCCATGGACCAATGCGGCGGGCAGATGGCCCAAGTTCGGCTGGTATATGTGGGTGCGAAGAGTTGGTCCCCGAAGCTGAATCTGACGCTGCATCATAAAGGGATTTCTCTACTTGTCTATGCAGAGTTTCAAACGAAGGCTCGAGTAGGGGAGGGACAGGGATATCGAGACTGGCTGCTGGAGTAGCCTCTTTCTCGACCAGTAGCGCATGCTTGATTCGCAGGTAAGCCACAGGCGCGACGTCACTCTCGTCCACTACCACGACCTCTTTCACCTTGATGTCGATGCAACTCTTGAATAGCGGACTGTCGGTCGTGAAGGTCTCGTATTCCCCACCTTCTCCGCATGGGTGTGTACCGAATCTCTGGTGAAGCGATAAGAGTTTTGGTTGCATAGACGACAGTGGTCTTGCGAGATCGGAGGGAACGAGTCCCGCCCCCGCGATCTTGATCAGGATGGCATTTAAACCTGAGGATATCATTTCAGAGAGGAGAGAAGTCTGATCGCGTTGCCAGAGGTAGGCAAGAGGCGCGAGTGACAGGCGACGGCAGCTGTGAACGAATGAGGGAGGGAACAACGAAGGATCAGGTCACAGACACATGTTCTACGCGTACACGTTGATAGTTTGAGAGGATGGCGCCAACGGAGACGGCTTGTATGTCTGGGTGGTGCTCCTGGGACACGAATTAGGTGCGGGGGGGTGAATGGAACGGCAGACAAACCAAGACATTGCAGAGCAGTGCGTAGAGGTCCTCTGTCTCGTCTCCGGCGATGCCACCGCCACCAGCAGATTTGAGGCCATACTCTGCGGCCTGCTCTACTGGGTTGCCTTGTATGACACGACTGTAGAGAGGCACGCCGAGGGCCTGTGCGACGAGCGCGATGGCATCCTGGCCGACGGTCTGGTACATGTACGAGTCGATCTCATCTAGTGGCAAGTGAGCAAAGGTAGTTTGTGGGGGATGTACGTACCCTTTCCAGAGTGGGGAGAGAGCGTCGCTGCCGCTACGAGCTGGTGGTGGTTGCGCTGGCAATGCAACAGGTTGAAGCAGCTGTCCTTGCCGCCGCTGAGCAATGCAACATACTTCATCGCAGTTTATCTTATCGAGCGGACCCCCAAATGTGGGGTGCCTGGAACCCATTGCCCCGTTGATCCCGACGCTGAGCTCGACGCCGTCCGCAATGCTCTCCGCACACTACACGGGCAATTCGCCCGTCCACCCGCACCCGCAACACACCCCTCTCCACCCCGTTCATCAAACACAGTATACCCACCACCAGCACGCCATTTCTTCCCTCCTCCCCACCCCGCCTTCCTCGCCGCCAACAATTGGCATGCATCCAGCAGAGAGCACGATATCCCTCCTCGAGTCCCTCGTTGCCTTCTATCACCAGGAGCGCATGTGGGTGTACCGCACTCGCGCTCAGCTCGAGATGGGCCTCTTCCACCACGTTCCCGATTCCCAACCTGACGGCTCTGTCGATACTGAGCTCGACGGCGATCCTGACTCTCCGGGTCAACCTGCGTCAGACGGAAAGATCGCAGAAAACGCTTCTCCCTCCCCACCGACGAAATGGCTGAAGCGCAAAAAAGCATTCAATCTGAGACTCGACGGACTCTCCTCACGCAGCATGCTCCCCGCAGTCGCAC
Source organism: Xerocomellus chrysenteron (assembly GCA_038093415.1). Lineage (NCBI taxonomy): Eukaryota > Fungi > Basidiomycota > Agaricomycetes > Boletales > Boletaceae > Xerocomellus > Xerocomellus chrysenteron. The sequence goes on from JBBPSD010000014.1 coordinate 68,216, forward strand.
GCGGGGGGATCTCGAAGCATCACCATCCGCATACCCAACACCGCGCTCGGCAGAGCTCTAATCTCAACCCGGCCTCACACCAAAGTGCGATGCACGCGTCGACCTCTGCTGCACTCCACCCGCACCCGTCCGTATCGATGGCCTCGTCAAATACTGCTGTATCATTCTATCCTCCGACGGCAATGAACACGGCGACGACACTGACATCCCCGTATCTCTCCCACCCTTCGTTCCAATTTCCAACAGCAACCAATCAGCAGCCTCTCACGCCTGGGGTATCGACGCCTCGATACGTCGCTACGCCTGCTCACCATACACATTCCACTCCCCAGCCATTTCAATCACACCCAACACACGCAGGCCCGATCGTTCTCGGTGCTGGGGGCCGTGAGCCCACCGTCCAGATACTGGAAATGTTTGAGCGAATGATGCAGGCCCGCATGGAGAGCTGTGAACGGGTAACAAGAATGGTGAGGGAGGCGAACAAACCTGGAGGCATTGGCGTCGGGGGCACGGGTGTCGTGGGAGGGGTTAGTTTCGGGAGCGTTGGCGGACCGGTCGGCGGGTTTGGTGGACCAGTTGGGTTGCCTGTGGGAGTTGGGCCGCAGGAAATAGTCGGGGGCTATTCAAACGTCCAGGCTACGGCGCAGGGAGAGGGTCCAGATATGATGTCCACGCAGACGCAGACGCAGCAGGGATTTCCGATGGGGGTGAACATGGGTTGATGTTTCGTACTTGTTATTATTTTATGGCAGTGTTGGTGTGGCGTGATTCTGTAGTAACGACCTCTTTCCAGACCGCCATGTCCGTCCGATATGCGCCCATCCCAAATCCCCGCACAGACCCGGACACCACCAACGAGCTCGACGCTGCCTTCGACGACTCCGATGACGACGACGACCTCGACGAATCCCGTCCTCTCAATTCCCCATCGCCACGCCCAACCAACACCAGCACGTACGACTTCAACTCCCCCGTCGCAGACTGGGATCAGCCCCCTCCCGGCTCACCGCCCCCAGTGACATCCACCGCACTCCCAAACTCTATAGGAAACTCCAACGGAATTATACCCTCTTCCACACACGCCATGATCCCTCGTGCACCAGCGACTTGGTGGAGGCGTGCTACAGCTTTCTTGCCCACTCGCAGCGTCCCACAGTTTGGTCAATCCAGACCATCTGGCAGAGCTCGGGTAATGGGCGGAGGTGCAGGCAACGACGGCGTGTTCAGTAACGTTAGTGCGAAACCCACAACTTCTGGGATTCGCGTACAGGATGGTCGGTCCCTGTCATCATCGATGCTTCCTTATCCTCACCGTTTCTCATCGCAGGCGATAGTATCTACATCGTTCCAGAAGAATCCTCTTCGACAGCGCCACCCTCTTATGCCGCTGCCCAGGCGGACGCAGCACCGCCATACCATACTTCGCTCATCCTCCTCCCTCCTTCCGCCCTTTATGACGCCAATGCCCTTTCTGGCCCACCAATTCAAGGTTCAGTCATCGTCGACTCCTTGCCCACAGGGACCCTGTTTGCCTTCCTCTGGAACGCACTCGTCAGCACTACCTTCCAGTTTGTTGGGTTCGTGTTGACTTGGGTCATGCATACGACTCATGCTGCCAAATTCGGGAGTCGTGCGGGTCTCGGCATCACCCTGATCCAGTGGGGTTTCGTACTGCGTGCTAGGCTCGACTCCATGAATGCTGGTACAGGCACGTGGGAAGACGGCACCCTCATGTTCGGCAGCACCAAAGAAGCTGAAGACTACTACAACAACATCGCGTTATTCGGTAACGGCACTACCATACCCACAGAAGATGAGAGCCAATGGAATGGCTCGCTCCTGACAGGCCCAGTCGCGACCGAATGGCTCTCGTTCTTCTTGATGACCATTGGTTGGTTCTTACTCTTAACCTCCTCTCTTGGGTTCTGGCGTGTCAAACGATGGGAACGATCTATCCTGGCCTCTCATACCTCATCTTCTTCGAGGAGTCACGCCAGAACACAGTCAGAGATCGCAGATGAGGAAGAAAGCAGACTTCAGTCCTCCTTTTTTGAGCGCATCGGCCTATTCCGAAACGTAAATCGACGCCAGCCGTCCGAGCTTGACGGGGGCGCCGGCGCTTCAGTCCTCCTCTCTACCGAGGACGGTACAGGTTCTGGCCACCATCAAAGTGGCACCCCGTGGTATTCCGACCCGGAGCGCGCGAGGAGAGCGAGGGAGGCGTTCGGAAGGGAGCAGAGGCTTTGCGAAGACCTGAGGGCCGCGGGGTTGTTGTAAACGCATATCCTTTGCTATTGTCATCTTGGTTGAACTCGGATGGAGCAACCCGCTTGGGTGAGATGCAGAGACAACTATCTATCTGTATTGTTTTATACGCTAATCGTTACCTTGTGTCGGAAGGGATTCACTGACCTACTACTCCTTACATTCTATAAGTCTCTTTTGCTGGACAGAGACATTACAACAAGCTTATCAGCGTTCACTTCTATATTCCTCTGCTACAGCATGAATCCATTCATTGATATACAACCCTGGCTTTCGTTCTACTGCCGACTCTGCAAGCCACGTTTTTGTTCACTTCAAGAACACCTCAACGTTAAACTCCAGTGCTGAGCAGGGGTAGTTGATCTCGAAATTGGCCAACACAGAAGGATGTAGCACACCCAAAGTACCTATCACTGTGTCCCTGGACACAGCTACCTCTTTGACGTTGTTGAGGGTCGCCTGGACGATTGGGGGAAAGCGATAGTAGATCGTCGCAGCACGGCCGGGGAAGTAGGCCGGATCTACTCAGAAAAGTGCGTTAGCCTCCATGTTCTCTCCCATCCAAAAAAGAAAACGTGTGACTGACCATCCCCTTCGACGATGTAGTAACCAAATGGCTTGTCTTTGTTCCCTCTTGAAATCCTGGGCACCTCCAGCATCTTCATAGCCCTGTCCAGCAATCCGTGCACAACCTCGAACCCAGCAGTCTTGCTACACCAAACAGCAGCGGCATGTCTCTCGTTTCTCGCTTGGCGCTCTTTGGTGGTGTCCTTGAACACGACATCGGAGAGTTCGAAAAGCCGGATGGGGAGGGGGTGGGATCGATTTTCTCGAATGGTCTTGAGAAGGCCTGGAAGAAGAGACGTTCGTACAACTTGGAATTCGAGCGTTTTTGGGTTGGCGATTTTGACGGCGAGATTGCCTGGATCGGGGCGATTCATGAAGGTAAAGTTTTCTTCGTGTGAGCACTGCCCGTGTCATCACGATCAGTTCTACGCGTCTTCAAAAAGAAAAGTGGAAGCGTGTACCAGAATAAGTGGCAGTCCTTCCACCCAACCCGCCATTGCCCACTCTCTTCGGATGACATCCACAAGTTTCGAGATCGCCAAGGGCTGAGCAACCGTACTCGTTTGCGGGAAGATGTCCGGAAGGTTGTTGAAGCCATAAGCAACCGCCACTTCCTCTATGATGTCGACCTCGTGGAAAATATCCGGGCGAGTGCAAGGGACGGTGATGGCTATCTCGTCAGAGTCGGGAGATACACTTGGGATGAGAGACATGCGAGTGAGGAGCTCGGCGATAGAGGTGGCAGACAGTGAGAGGGATGTACAGGAGTTGATATAAGATGCACACGCCATGACGGTCCTTGGTGCGATGTCGGGCGAAATACGCGTCGATCCATCCGGAAAGATGATCTTGCACGGTTCAATCCTGTAAAATGTGCGTAAGCGATCTAAACAAGTTATGACAATGGATAAAGTTTTGCAGAAAGCGTACGTGAAAGGCTCTTCACAATACTCCGAAAACATGGTTGCGACCATATTGACGACAATCTGAAGCTTTGTGTCATCCGTGGCTGTAACATCTACAAAGACGTTGCGAGTATTAAGCGTGATTTTACTATGTTCAGAGTTAATGATGGGAGGGAGGGAGAGAACGCGATCTTGTTGGTCGTATATAATCGGATAGACAGGCGAATCACGGATGATGGGGAGGTATTTTGCAACATGCTTGTCGCTCTGTAAAGTATAACCATTAAACCGACTGCAATCATGATGTCCCTGTGTCACGGAAGTACCTCGTAAAGCGTCATCAGCTCTTTGGCAGTGTATGCCTCTTTCTTCGTGAGTGGAACAAATTTGATTGCGTCTGGATCTCTGGCCTCGTATCTGAACGGGGGCTCGATCGTGTCGAGGTCGTGTGTACCGATAGCGACCAGCCAGCGCCGTCGTCCAATATTTTGATGAAGCTTATCTTGAAGGTCGATGAAAGATGCATAGGAACGAGGGGTGAACTTCAAATTACGGAGGATAGCACAGGCAAACAGCGGACGGACGCGTTGGGTCTGATGATAAATTCGATTGAGTTGAAAATCCAGTTTAATGTGCTTCCGATCACCCGGAGCGAGCTAGCAGACGTACCTCGGGATGGACATGGATAGTAAGAAGGTTGTCTTCTCCGCCTGGGGGGTAGACGAGCCTACATTGTAGGGATTCTGCTTTACCCAGAAAGACTTTGAGCACACGGGATATGCCTTCTATACAAAGGAGATCATATCTTGGAGGATAGTTGATCAAGTTGGAACGTCATCATGGGGAATGACACGACAAACCTATTGGCAGGTACCTCGATTTTAAGTTGCTGGAGGGATACGGTGAGGAACAAACGGTATGTCAGACAGGTGTTCACGCACCGGTCTTTCTGCAGGAAGGCCTTTCTTGATCGCCTCTTCTACATCCTGAGTCGTCTGCGATCCCGCGTCATGAGCTTAGATCGCTGATCGTAAGGGTACCAAAAGCACGTACATCCTCATCTAGTTCGAGACCATACTCGAAGCATAATCTATCAAACTCCTCCGTGGCTAGAAGGATGAATGATCAGTGGTTCAGGGAAAATATGCTAAGTGATAACCGCGCACTATATTCCCTCCCGAGTCTTTCGAAAAGATCGGCCTTGTCCACAGCAACGGTGGGCATCTTAAGAGCGGGTACTACGTAGGACGTTATCAGTAGCCAAACTTGACGAGTCCGAGTGGCACGTGTCCCCCGGATACCCCTGCTCGACGTGTCACACAGCGAGCACGCACGCACTGACGAGCAGAATGCACTTTTCTCCTTTTATCACGCTGCTCCTCGTCTCCTTCGCAAATGCACAGAACGAGCCCGAACCAATTCGTGTCCAACATCGCGTCGTCCACCCGAACCTTCCCATAACACCGTGGTCTGAACTCGGAACGGTCGCTCTTCCATCCCTGCATTCCATTTCTTCCTCTGGATCTCCCGCAACGCTCATACCCTCCGACACTCTCCTCGATGACCTCGTCCAGTTTACCGAGTCAGTGGACCCCACAGCTGAAGGGGCAATGTACCAGGTTGCACTCGAACGCCCCGGTGTTACAGACGACGTATGGCCAACCTCTGTTGTGAAAGCAGTAAGTCGTACCGACACCCTTGAACCTCTCACCAGCTCATGCAAAGTTCGACTAGTGTCACCTACCAAGATCGACCTCTGCGCATCTCACCATCCATTTCTCTCCTGCCGGCCTTCCGTTTGCTGTCGATCACTTCGTCTCTCCAGTTCCCCATGACGGCTCGTGCCCTCCTCCTGACACGCGCAAGTCGTATCCTGCACTTAATACAACCATTACACTCATATCGCCACGTCAACCACCTCAGTACGTCTTTTTCTTAATGTATATCAACTCGTCTCTGATGCGCCGCTAGACTTGAATTGCGCACGCCCCCTCCACTAACAGCAGAAGGTGAGCCGATAACACCAGCACCCGAGAAGAGCTTCTTGCAAAAGTATTGGATATACGCGGTCGTAATCCTCGGTGTCCTTTGTAAGTCCCGTCCCAAAACCAGTATTTTACGTTGACGGGTGCTCATGCTCCTGTAGTGATTTCAGGGCCAGTAGAGGAGCCTGCAGGGAACAGTGGAGGTCAGGGCGGAAGATAAATACGGGGATTTGAGGTTGAGTCTCAAGGTGCTGGCAGCGAATGGCTCCCACCGCGACCTCAGTAGTTCCCGCAATCTCCTTGGCATATCGGCTAAATATTGGTGTAACACGCTCAGCCCAATGCCATGCCACCGTCATTTTTGGGTGTTGTCGCCCAACCCGCGAGTATCGCACGAATCTCGCGGGAGTATCTTGTCTTTTCACCAGGACTTCCAGACGCTACAGCTCAAACTCGTTTCTCGTTTGCCATCGTCACTTTTTTCATATCAAGTGATGTCAATCTCTATCCGTCCTGTGACCAAGGAGGACGAGGCGGCGCTCTCCAAGATTTGTTTAGAGACGTCCGAAGCTGGCAAATCTGGGAAGGACGTTCACAATTACCCGTCGCTCCCGGGTGAAATTTACGCCCTCCCCTATGTCAATGTCCCTAATTGTGTATGGGGTTTCGTTCTCGTCGAGAAGCCAACCGAGACCTCTCCTCCTTCAGACGAGTCTGTCGTGGGGTATACCCTGGGTGCGCTAGACTCTCGCGCGTTTGAGGCAGCCACCGCGCAAACCTGGTGGCCGCCTCTCAAAGCAAAATACGCCGAGGGGTCCCTTGTTGCACCCCAACCAACAGAGACTGACCAGAGATACATCAAGTCCATCACGAATTTCCCTCCTGCGTCAGACGCCCAGATCGCGTTCTCTCCAGCACATTTGCACATTGATATCTTGGAGTCACATCAAAGGAAGGGGTGGGGAAAGAAGTTGATCGGAGTGGCTATCACACATTTGAAGGCAAAAGGGTTGAAAGCTGTTTGGCTGGGAGTGGATACTCGAAACAAGGCAGCCGCTTTGTTTTATGAAAGGTTAGGGTTCCGCACGTTCGATGGCGCTCCAGAGGGCGTATTGGGGATCACAGTTGAGGAGTGGGAGAATAAATGGGAGAACGGCTTGCAGCGATGATCGATGATCACTAGATCTTCGAGAATTTGTCCTGCGACTTGAAGCGCCGAGAAAGCGCCAAGTAGGCGCTTTTCGACAACTCCATTGATACGTCTCTTCTTGTCCTCTACGTTCACTTTGCCATCCTTGCAGAGGTCACGATAGAGCGTTTGCTCGTCACCGCCCTCATGTTTTCCGACACGGCATGTGCAACATCACAGATTTTGGCGAGCCAATGCTAACTCTAAGCATTCAAATTTGTGCACAACACAAAGACAGCGCTCATGGTGTTCCAGAGAGAATGACGGCGATCCCGCCTTCAATCTCTACGGGACACGGTGCTCTACTATAGATGTGCGTCGACACCTGCTTTACCCGTTGACGTCGGTCCAAAAACAGAGATCACTTCTTTGTATCGTTTTGATCAGTTCTGGCTGGTATTTTGGTCGAGTTTGAAATGACGGTATGCTTATCTGCGCATTCTGAGTCGCTTGAAGTCACAACCACGCTTACCTCTGAGTTTACTTGAGCATCCAGGCGATCTCTTACACTCGTTCAATCCTTGAGGATGCCCAGAAATCCTCCCAACTCTCAGAATAGCGGCCAGGCTGGTCCTGGACAAATTTCTTCGCCACCCCCTAATAACCGCGCCTCGAGACGGTATGGGGTCGAACGGGATGACCCTACCAGCAGAGAGCCTTCGTATCCTGACGTGGTGTATCCCAGTTCCTTTCACGTTTCGGTGCCGTCTTTGCCTCCCCCCGCGCACAGAAAGGTCCCTTGTCCCGACAATCCTCCTCTTGAATCCCGACCTGCTGTCGGTGATGACACAAATCAGGAGGCCTTGCGCCCCCAGGCAACCCCTGTCCAGAACGCTCTACATCCATCTTACAGTTCTAGTTCAACACTGAACAGCGGCGGCTCAGATGGAGACGGTGGAACATTCGCCAAAAAGTTTAGAACGAAGAATGAAGATGAACGCCTCGACGAAAAGTACGCGCTCGCTTCGCGTCGACACCCTTATGACATACCTCCTCCGAAACCCGCGTACGATGCCAAGTCAGTCCCCCGCTCGAAGCAACCAAGCAAAGTCAGCTTCGCAGCAGAGACAAAATATAGAGACGCGAACAGCTTTGACACGGAGGCGCAGGCCCCAGGCAGGCGGGATTACGAGGACGGCTTGGAGGATGTCAACATCGACAGCGAACCGAATTACTGCGAAATGAACGACAGAGATGGCAGGCGCAAAGGGATCATTTCAAATTTGATGGAATTGTATGGGGTTACCCCGGGAATGAACGGATTCCCTTATTCTCGTTCCCAAGCCTATGAGGCTGTCGGGAAGGAGGTCCGGCGTCCACCCTTCGGGCGGTCTAACTCAAATTCTTCAGATTCAGACACTGGTTCGGATATCCTCGACCCTGACGATCCTCGTGTGACAAACATCACGAAGCGCTGCCTCGACGACTACGAGGATGAAAGGCGAAATGCTCTCAGACAGATGGATTATCGTCAGCGCAGGAAGGAGCAGCAGAAGATCCGTATCGAATTCAATGTCTCTTGTGAGTTCCACTGGTTACAGCCACTCGTGGTCTGATAGACGATGACGCTGCAGCTATCTTGAAACGTCACCAATTTCTGCTCAAGCTCGCTCGTGCTCTAATGACATACGGTGCACCGTCGCATCGTATAGAATCGCAGCTTGTAGCTGCAGCCCGTATTCTTGAGATCAACGCCGAGTTCATCCATTTGCCCAGCGTCATCATCTGTTGCTTCGGGGATAACGATACCATGACGTCCGAAACGCACTTCGTCAAGGGCGCAGGTGGTCTTGCTCTCGGAAATCTCCACAAAGTCCACCTCATTTACCGAGCCGTTCTGCATGACGAAATCAGCGCTAGAAAGGCGACGCAACAACTGGAAGAGTTACTCTCTGCAGAACCATTGTACTCAGCCTGGTTCCGATGCATCCTGAGTTTTTTCTTGTCGGTGCTCATCTGTCCATTGGCGTTCGGTGGCTCCTTCTTGGATATGTGGGTTGCGGGAAGTGGCGCTTTCGTCCTGTGCTACCTTCAGCTCAACGTCGCAACGAAGTCGACTATGTATAACAACGTGTTTGAGTACGTTACTCCTTATTCTCTCCCCGGACCTTGCTAACAAGTTGTGCTAGAATCACCACCGCCATGTTTATGTCCTTCACGGCTCGCGGGTTGAGCAGTATTCGTAGCCAAATATTTTGTTATGAGGCTATTTCATCCGCTGGTATCATCGGTATCCTTCCGGGGTTCCTCATTCGTAAGTGAATGCGTCAATGGACACTATGCCCAATTAACCTCAAAAACAGTGACTAGCTCCCTCGAGCTGGCATCCAAGAACATTGTATGCGGTAGTGTCAAGATGGTTTACGCTCTCATCTATACTCTCTTCCTGGGTTTTGGTCTGCAAATTGGTTCAGATCTGTTCCTTCTCTTTGACCCTACGGCCCGACACCATCTTGCAACACTAGCAGCTAAGCTATCCACCACCGTTACCCTGATCGGCACATTTGCATCCGACAACTCTACAGATAGTACACCACCAGCAGTTGGCACATTCTCCTTCACCAATGCCACGAACAATTACATGGCGGACATTGTCGACGGATGTTACCGTCCATCTTCATTTGGCTGGTTTATTCAACCATTTCCCTGGTGGACTCAATTCATCATCGTTCCCATCTTCTCCGTACTGTCGTCCCTCGCGAACTTACAGCCCTGGAAGACGAAGGAGCTTCTTGTAATGGTCGTCATTTCCTGCGCTTCGTACGCGACCAACAAGATCGCGAACCATTACATCTTCGATCGCTCAGATATCGTTTCTGCTATCGGAGCGTTCACCGTGGGCTTACTCGGGAATATCTATTCGAGGAAGATGGGCGGTACGGCATTCACCTCGATGGTCACGGGTGTCCTGTTCTTGGTCCCGGTGAGTGTTCCGTCCCCCAAATTTGTTTTTGGATTGTCTCTTGACACGTCGTTCTCCATATTTAGTCCGGCCTCTCCCAAGCGGGAGGTATCACAGCGAATGGGTCGGCGGTCGACGTTGGGACTGCGATGATTGCAGTCACAATCGGCATCACCGTTGGTCTGTTCATGAGTCAAGCCATCGTGTACATGTTCGGCTCCCGCAAGAACGCTGCAGTGTTCTCCTTCTGATCTGGTGTCGGAAGCTCGGGATCCACTCCCGCCTCGTAGATAGACAACTAGGCCAGGTGCCCATTGATTGATATCATAAACTGCTGGTCGGTTTGTTTGGTTAGAGACCATAATGACATATATCTTCAAGCTTGCTCTTATCCCAGAGTGACTACGGACTATACAACGAAGTACATCTATTAGTTACCTTTCCACTCATCGCGACATTTTTGGTATCATAGCATCTAGAACATGACAGCTGGTGCATTCTCCACATTCTCGATAGGTGTCTTGTGCCCAACAAGAGTTCTAATATTGTTGATTCCATACCTTCGAGGAGGTTGCTTTGAGAGGGCGTCAAGTGAGTTGGAATTCGACAAGCACTCACCGAATCATCGTTGGTCTTTCGAGGCCGATACCCCAACCGTGCACACGGACATCCTTTGGGAAGCCCATGGGTTCGAGCATCTCGGGGCGGAACATACCACTGTTCCCGATTTCAACCCACTTTTGAAGCAAGGGGTGGAAAGCAAAGATCTCAAGAGATGGCTGCACCACATCAACACAGTCGTCAAAGCTTGGTATCTCCGACGAGTTCATGGATACGAACCTCTGTGTACGGGTTGTACGCGGGTTTGAAACGGAGATCAGTCATCCCCATTTTTTTGAAAAAGACGCGCATAAACCCTAGAGTTTAATGATCTTAAACGGACACAAAGTACGGACACCATTGCAACCTACCGATGAGGTCAGCTAACGTCAGATTTCTATCGGCAACGACACCCTCTACTTGATGAAATTCGGCCAAGTGAGTGGCATCCATAGTCTCGTTTCGGAACACTCTGTCGATGCTGAACAGCTTTGCTGGCCGGAAGCCGTCTTCTCCCACCTGCAGCGAAACACTGGATTTCAGCTCTCTATCCTCGTCGCCTATTTCTTCACGTCTGCATTTAGCAGCTAGTTTGTAGAGCATGGACGCCGATGAAGCAGTGGTGTGAGTCCGGAGGAGCAGTTTGTGAGATTCTTCGTGGGACCAGGGTGTCCGATAGCCGATCGACCCATACCCGCCTCGTTCATGCACCTCAGCAACGCGCTTGTAGTAAGCCTCAGGGGGTGGCAATGACGTCAATGGATCTATCACAATGATGAGACCAAAGTTATCAAGAGAGCGACGAGATGCATGCCGGAGAGGTAGAATGTATCTTGCAGTTCTCTCGCGGGATGAAGCTGTGGTACGAAGAGGGCATCAAAGCACCAGAAACCTGACTCGACGAAAGAGTTGGTTGGCATTTCTTCGAAACTGGCACGGTTATCAGGCAATCTAGCGGTAAGGCAAACGTGAACAAATCGTACCCCATCTCCAAGAATATACTACGGATCTCCTCGCGGACTTTGAGGAGTGGGTGAAGTGCACCACCCGACGTCGGGATACCGTCAGCTTCGAAGTTGTATTTCTTGAAGGAGGCCGTTTTCCATGCACCACTGGAATCAATCAGTCTACTCTCTTCTGAAAGAAACCAAAAAGAAAGCATACGAAGTGAGCATTTCAACGGTAAGATCAGTTTCGGGTTTCGCGATGGACGTGCTGAAGCTTGGACCTTTGTGCACCGTGAACCACTGCGATTTCCTGAATGAACAAGGAGGTATGCTACGTATCATCACATAGAAAAACCGAGGGTACCTTTGGATGATAAGTTTGCGCTTTCGCAGCTCAGCCAGAGCCCTCTCGCCGGCTTGGAGAGTTCCAGTAGATTCCACCTCGCGTAGCTCGAGCTGAGTCGAATCTATTATTTGTGCAACCTCACGAATTCAAAAGTGTGAATGAGCCGGTAATATTTATTAATAGTGTGCGACTCACTGCCTTGACGAATCCACCCCCCTCCTTCGCTATCCAGTTATTCTTGAAAGCACGCCCTTGACCAACCTTGGCTGCTTCATCACCCACTTTTTTCTTTAACTCCTGAGCTCCCACTGGCTCACCCTCACCCTTAGCCGGCAGAGCAGCCCATACTCTGGCTTCGTGCGATCCCTCTAAGACTATCTGTGCACCCTCGGATGTGAGGGTATGAGCGGACGTCTCGTGGGTATCGTAAGAAATCATCTACCGGATAGTAAGCGGATCTGATGGAAGTCATATCGCGAGTAAACTTCGACATACCTCGCGACTGAGGAGGGAATTCAGAGCACCGAGAATCGTGATCTGGACTTCATGGCTCGTGGCTGGATCACGTTGTCCGGGTATAACAAGCGTCCTCGTATCTTGGATCGTGCCGGATTCGTCTAGTGAATCTAGGATGAGTTTTTGGAGTGCTTCTGCCATGGCTCTGTGTAGACAGATTGTCTGGCAGTGACCTGTGGTTTTTGTCGAATCAATATCGAGTCAATCTCATCAAACCTGAGGCCACGTGTGACGTGACATACGTTATGTCTGTAATCGTGAGTTATTCCTCGCCAGTTGCGTTCCACCATGAGTGATTCAGGACCAACAGCGACCCCATGGCAAGAAGTATGGCAGCAAGCTTATAGCTCGGCGCAACCGACTCTTTCTTCAATACGGGACACTTTGGGCTCAACTACTTCACCATATCCCCGCATAATGCGCGTCGGGCAACTCGACGCCGAACTACTCGATCAAGAACTGGTACATTTGTTGTGCGAGCCACTGCAAAAGGCCCTGAATCTCGTCAACGTATGTATACGTCTTCATTAACATCTATTCTTGACGGCCGGGAAGACCGCACTGAGAGCCCGATTCGATTCAGAATTATCACTCGTCATTCAATTAACGCTCTACAAATTTTCGCTGTGGAACCTCGGAACCAGCTATGGTGCTCGATTACAGGGATTGAAGTACAGCACTCCGAACAAACCCAGTGATCCAGTCTCTCGTACTCGTACGTCTTTCATTACTTAGGGATAGAGTTCATTGTTGACGTCCCGAACTACAGCTGGCGGACTGCCTCGGCGAACCCTTATTATCCATGGCGTACTTACCATCATCGTGCCCTATCTCTACAACCGTTTGCGCACGCACGCATTGTCACGGGCTTGGCCGGATACGCCTTCAAGTGACACACGTCGCATGGCCTGGCAGACACTCACACGACTGGAATCAACGCATTTACTTCTCAGCTTATTGAATTTCGTTGCTTTCTTATTGAACGGTCGGCAAGTCACGGTTTGTCTGAGCTGGAGTAGGGGGTTTGACATGTTGCGTCAGGTATCGCAGCTTATCTGATCGGTTCCTTGGAATGTCTCTTGTACCTACTTCAAGTCAAGTCAAGCGCGAAGTCAGCTATGAGTTTATGAATCGCCAGATGGTTTGGCATGCCTTCACTGTACGTCTCCCTTTTTCAGATTGCTAGCTACTCTCATGCTTCGTTCAGGAATTCCTTCTATTCTTGTTGCCCCTCATAAACGCGAGATCAGTCCAGCGTGGAGTCACCCGATTGATATCGCAACTAACTCTGCCTGCGATACTCTCGAACACTTCTAAGGGCGCTCCCCAGAGTTACCTGCGGAAGCACGGTAAATACGAAGCACTCCCTGCAGATCAATGTGCAATTTGTGCTGAAAATGCGTCCTACACTCTCAATCTGGGGTACGCTGCGGATACACTCTCGGTTACGTCTGCTACGGAAGGGGCATTGGAAACGACTAGGGACGACGACGTTCCACCTTTCCCCATCTATACCCCGTATATCGCCTCCTGCGGACATTCGTACTGCTACCATTGCATCGCTGAGCGTATGATGCGCACCGCTGACGAAGGACTGGATTCCGGCTGGGAGTGTTTGCGATGTGCGGAAAGTGTCAAAAGTGCGGACAGGTTGGAAGTGGAAGAGTCAATACCAGCGTATTCAGATACAATGAGTGACTATGAATTTAGTAGTGATCTAGATGTGACCGACATGTCTGGTAGTGCGAGTAGTTACTTGGGTTCACTCTCGGAATGAGCAGTGTGTAGACGATCCTTTCTAGATGCTTGGTATCGATACATTGTCGATGAATTGGGCTACATGCTGGAACTACAGTCAGCTGGACCCGCCAGACTTGAGCATATCCACAAGATTCCTTGTACTGGAGGATCTGATTAGAGCATAATGGGATTCTTGCAATCGTCGTCCGGCCATGACGCTGTCAGTCACCCATTCTGGTTTGACTACATGAACCGGATTTCTTGATTTTGTTGTCAAGATTCTATGAGTTTTTGAGCCATTGAGCTGTTGTGATGTCACAATATGCGTTGCACCGCTCGGTACCAATCTAAACAAGGGGTACCGGTAAGGACGAGAATTCCGCAACCAAGCCACAAGTTGTACTGTTGGAGAACGTACATTGTGGTCCCGCCTGCTTGTGCGATAATTCTTCTCATTTCGATGTCGGTTGTACCGCTGAGGTAACCGTCAATGTACACGCGAACATTGTTCAAGATACCCTTAGGAGATTCATCTCTTCGTTGAAGGGAGAGTTTCCTTGAACGGTGCTCGAAATAAGCTTTTGCGGAGACTCCGTGTGGGGCTCTGCCTTCCCCCCGCTGGTGGCCAGAGGTGGCAGAAACGACGGTGTCTAAACGCAATGGGGCAGCCTGTCTATACAGGTTCACAGGGGCTTACCTGAACGCTCGTAGATGTTGGAATGCGTAATGGGGTTTGAGCTGTCAGAGAGGGTGCTTATAAGATGCTTTGTTATCGTGGAGGAGGATGGTTTCTTTCCGTCTGCCGAGTGTCTGTGGCAGGTGTGAGTTGGGAGAGATGAACATGAACTGGGATGAGAACCAGCACTTTGACCAGTCGTCTAGTTTCATGCGCGGAGGGTAGGGAGCGGATTTCTTGTCTGTTGTGATTGGCTTTCTGACGGACAAGTACCTGTCCATGGCATTCTACTGCTGCTAAGGAGAGATGACGCGAAACATATTCAGGGGGTTGCGTTGCACGTGACCGTTCATCGCACGTGATTCGCCGGGCTCCGGCGGACTACCCTCCGAGCCCGGCAGACTCGGGACTCGGACTCGGTATGATATGACCCATGCTCAAGCTGCCTGCTCTCCGTCGCTTATCTCTTCCCGCCTTCCTCTCGAGGAAAATGTCAGGAATGTCGTATCAGGACGCTGTAAACTCCCTCAACACTCTCCAGAGCAATGCCGCTACACTTGCGGCCATAAGAGCTACTGGCATCCTTCTGAACGAGAACGCTATCGCAGAGATGAACGAGTTCGTCGCTAGGATAGGACTCACAGTATGCTTTACCTCCGATCGCATACTTATCTCTCATGCCTTCCATTCCAGCCCGACGACCTCAATGCCCTCAATGTCATTCACATCACCGGTACCAAGGGCAAAGGTTCGACCAGCGCTTTCGCAGACTCGATCCTCCGGCATGCAAGACCCGGGATGAAAGTCGGTATGTTTCCCGCATTGCTATTCTACTTCTCTTCTCAACCGATGCAGGTCTCTATACTTCTCCACACCTTGTCGCTGTCCGCGAACGGATCAGAGTCAATGGCCGTCCCTTGTCGGAGGAAGAGTTTGCAAAATACTTTTTTCAAGTCTGGAAAAAGCTCCAAGATAATCCAGTATGCTTTCTTTCTCTGAGCATTCAGACTTCAAATACTGGACCTCCGTGCAGCCAATCACTCCCGGAATTCCACTCTTCCCCCCCTATTTCCGATACCTGACTCTTATGGCATTCCATGCATTCAAAGATCTCAAAGTCGACGCAACCATTCTGGAAGTCGGCATCGGTGGGGGAGGTGACAGCACAAACGTCGTCCCAAAACCAGTCGTGACTGGAATTACCGCTCTTGGAATGGACCACGTCGCAGTTCTGGGAAATACCATCGAAGCCATCGCGGGACAGAAGGCTGGAATTTACAAGAAAAACGTCCCCGCTCTCACCGTTGAGCAACACCACCCATCTGCCGACTTAGAGGCTCTCCTCAGAGAAACCGCTACGAATGTCAAGGTACGTCACAAATGTTGTTGTTCGAATTGTTACCAAGTGCCCACAGGCGTCTGAATTCAGAGTCGTGAAGGAGCTCTCAGCCTTGAAGGATATCAAATTGGGTGCGCTGATATCATTTTCCCTTCCATTTGACCCGCTACCCTTTTTATCCAGGTCTTTCGGGTAGACATCAGTTGTCGAATGCAAGTCTTGCAGTGGAACTGGCTCGTACATTTATTGCCGCAAAGGATAAATTGTCTCCCGACCCGATACCTGAGGACTTCGTTGCTGGTCTGGAGAATACAAAGTGGCCTGGCCGCTGTCAGACAGTATTAGACCCTAACTACTCGTCGACAACTTGGTATCTTGACGGCGCGCATACGGACGAAAGCCTCAAATGTTGCATTGAATGGTTTGCCAATTCTAGTCTTACCATCTCCGAGTAAGTATCCGTGATTCAATACCTCGTTCTCCGTAATAATGTGGATGCAATAGACCTACGGCAGATGCGCGCCGCCCACTACGTGTCCTGATCTTCAACTGCACTAACGGTCGATCAGGCGAGGTCTTCCTCAGGGCTGTATTCAATGAGATCAAGACACAGCTTTCAGCCTTGAAGAGTCCTGAGGAAGCTAGTTCTTTCTTCGACCAAGTTATATTCTGCAGTAATGTCACCTACACTGATGGACACTTTAAAGGCGGTAAGTAACCTGGACAACGTGTCTCTCCGTATCTTTACCTACCTTACATAGATTTGACCTCCGTCGCATTTGCTACTGCCAAGCACACTGGACCGACCACCCAAGACCAGCTTAAACAAGCTTGGTCAAACATAGTGCAAGAATTCCCCATCGATGCGATCCATTCTCTGCCCTCCATTGAACATGCCATACGGATAGTTCAAAATCATTCGGCCACGAGACCTACGCACGTTCTCGTTTGTGGTAGCTTGCATCTAGTCGGAGGTGTCATAGAGGTAGCGGGATTGTCTTCTGTTGCTCTTGGAGATCTGTGACATCCTTCCTCACCGAGATGCCTTGCAACACCCACACAAAGATTGTCCATCATCTAGATGTATCAATGATTGGTACCTAACTCGTAGAGTATCCGCCTTCAACAGGCTTTATAAAGATTAGCGAACACTAGCGCATGACTTGCGAAACAAATATACCACATCCGTCGTCGGGTATTGTCAATGTCTTCGCGGAAGCAATAGTACATCATACAAAACAAAAAAAGTTGTCATGCATTTGTTTCTCGGGCATGACCAGGGGTTGGTGCTCCGTTTCCGCTAGGTAGGAGTACCGGCTGTATAGGTAGCGTGTACCTCAGATCGAGCTCTTCCAAGACAGTCTTGAGGTGTCGCATGAACACGTTCCTGCGCGCCCAGCGCCCGCCCCAGTCTTGCCAATTCGAACGATCTACAAAGAGCGAAATGAGTACACTGCGTGGTGCATTCACACGACGGTACACTTGCGATCTATCGATATAGTGAGATGAATGGCGTTTTGATACTCCATCTTGTCGATATTGACATTGCAGCCTGTCCATTCGCGGCTGTTTGCGACGACATAAGCCTGTATACGCTGCTTGAGCTGTTCGACGATTTCCAACGAGGTATTGTAGGATATCGTGATAGTTGTGCTCTCCGACCTGCCGACGATGAGTCTCGTGCACGTCGATAGAGGTTGGATACAACGTACATGGAAGTACTGCGGCGCATGTTGTGGACCAGTTTGGTGCTGGATAGTAGGGAGTTCGGCACAATGATCTCCTGGCCGTCAACTCGTCGAAATATAGTGGAAAAGAGGCCAAACTCCTTGACGACAAGGTATTGCTCGTCGATCATCACCAGATCCCCTACGTCAAACACATGTGTGGAGAAGATGAAGATAAGCTGACGACAAAATTAGCAATTGTCTTCAGTATTCGCAAACTACCTTACGGATTCAAACAGCGTCTGGGCCGAGTGGCCGAAGATGAACGAAAATCCAAGAATGATGGTTGCGAGGGGTACTAGCGAGTTTACTGTGTTGTTCCGATTAAAGATGAGCAAGCAAGCAAATACGATGAAAAGGAGTGCAAGGCAGACAAGGACTGCATCAAGCTTAGCCACCGCTGAACCGACATCCTGTTCGTGTTGTCAACGATGAAGCGTTCCGAATTTTCGGTTCTTCTCACCTTAAGACTTGCCGTCAGCGCTTTGCGTTCTCTGTAAATTCTTTGCACCGCTTCTCTCATCTCGGGTCTACTGATATCACCATTTCCATCCTTGTCGAAAATAATAAATGCCGCACGCTAGTTAGAGCGTCAGCTTGGGCCCTCTGGAGCAGAAGAAAGACACCGACAGCCTCTGAAGTGGACCGGAAGTAGGGATAAAAGTCTAAGGAAACAGACGTCCATTACATAAATCACAAGCGTCACAAAGCTTTCACCACGCACCCTCTACGACAAGGTGAGATCTCTCAGGACTCGTAGCCTTCAAGCCTTCGAACAACTTCTTCGCCAACTTCCTGGCCGAGTGGAGTTCTCCGAGTGCTCCGTCCTTGTGAAACTTGGAATTTTTCAATGCCACTTGCCCAATGGCTCCGCCGACCTGATCAACAATGATAGACGCCATGAATCTGCGTCGGCGATGCCTCGTTTCTGCTCGACTCAGTCCGCGGCGCTTCTTCTCCGGGGGATGGTGAGCAGCAGACTCGTCCTGCTCCTGGGTAGGAGAACCGCCTCGTGAGGATGACGTCGACGCAACATTGGGGCCCTTTCGATGCGTCCAACCACCTGTTAGTCCTCCAAGATCCAGCGAGGCGCCTATCGAGCTAAGCGGATTTCTGGGACCTTTCCTTCCGTGGGCCGTTTTTCGACTGGTCGAGACAGGGTGTGCATTCGAAAGTTGATCGAGGACTTTTAACCCCAGGCGATTGTCGGCCAACCGGTCAGCGAGCGCACGCTGGTGGAAGTTGATGGCAACGAATCTCAAAAAAAGCTTTTCCACGAAAAGGATCACGGCGGCGGTAAAAAGAGCCTGTTTGGATCACAAGTAGACTTCTAACAGGGCGACGTGCGATCAAGAAACTAGGAAATACCTGCATGACACGGTTGATGATGACCCAGTACGACCCCGGTGGATTGTAGTAGGCTCGAATCACAGATAAGGCTGTCCATGCCCATGACACGTCAAGAAGTAACTTTAGCCAAGCGGATACCGCTAATGTGAGCTTTAGGATGCCAGGATCAGGAAGAGCATTGAATTGGACGCCCGAGGTGATGACACACCTCTACTTGCGTCTTCAATCGCTCGACTTGACCACCGAGGAGGAGGATGATAGTAACGATAGTGTTCGGTAACAGGTCAACAATCAAATAGGTCGCACAAGATGTTGCCCATATAATAGATAACCACAAGGACCATGCGAACACTTGAAGGCGTACACCACCGCTGTTTTGATACTTGAGCTCCACGACCAAAAGCGGGGTGATGAAAAATGCCGCGCCAATGACCCCGACCAAGAGAGTTCGGATGGAACGAGTCAGCTTCATAAACGCGAGCCAGAGGGCCCTGCCTCTACGAGCATGCTTGCTTTGACGTGTCTCTTCTTCTGGATCTGAAGGCTCTTCGTCCCAGTCGAACTCGTCAGAAGAATTCGTGGATGTGTCCGATTCGACATGTTCATGTACGTCGCAGTCACTGGCACTTCCCTTCTCTGAGTCGTCCCGACTCTGTCCTGGGCTCGTGCCATCCATGCCGCTGTCTCCTGGCTCTGGAGTGTTTGAAAGGCGAGTATCGTAAATGTTAGCGGGCTGTCGTTTGGATGTCATGGTGGAGCATGAGGATGGGTAGCAAATACAGTGAGAACGATTTAATATTTGCTCAGGGTTCTTCGCAACACACTTGATGTATTTGTTCATTTATATACAACATTCACTACGCCTGTTACCCAGAACGGTGCTGGCAATGTGATACAGATGTGGCAGGAGAGCTTGCTCTACCGCCCATATGGACTGTCGACACCTGACACGAAGTTGACAAGAAGCCCGAATGGTATGGAGAATCCCCGTTGCTAGGTCAGAGCACCGAAAGCACATGGAAGTATCACTGCAGGAGACGGCGTCTCACGGTCCTAGAGTTGCTAAGGGGAGGCGGTGAGGCGGGCCGCTTATGCTGTAACGAGGACATGAGGTGAGCTCCACACTCACAACAGGGTAAGATATATTAAAAACACACAAAAGCACTCACATGGTCACTCGACAAAATAGAATCTTGGGCAAACAATGAAGTGCCAAACTGGAGAGAGGATTCCTCACGGCGGTCGACCGACCGTTCTGCAGTTGTTATTCCTCCGTGTAAAGAACTTGCTCCGAATGGCTGGGTAGAAGGTGGTTCTTCCGCGGACTTTACGTCGGGCAACGCCGGGCGCTGTAGATATCGTGTATTTCGGCATGCTAACACGCTCTGACCGAATTGCTGGGTTGACTGGGGGTCTGCCTGGCCATTGGTAGGTCCAATGATGTCCCTGGCTCTGCCCAATATGCCGTCACGTGTCTCTGGGAGGGACCTGACGGTGGGAAGGACTTGCTGGCGTTTGGACTTTTTGACTGGAGCAGTGGGGACGACGGAATCCATCAGAGTGGACTCACTGGGTGAGGATGCGGTGTTCTGCGAAGGGGACAAGATGGCGAGTTCCTTTTGGATGAGAATTCTGACTGTATCTTTGGTCAATGCATTTTTCTTTGCACATTGGTTGATGTGTGTGCGCTTCTGCTTGGCTGTTTTCCTGCTGGTCCACTCTAGTCCGCAACCGATGCATTTGGATAGCTGAATGAGCTGCGAGTCGGGCAAGTGGCCGGGCGGGTCTATGCTGGGGAGGGGTGCGGGTCGAGACGGTCCCGGGTCTGGCGTGCGCGAGGACGAGTGGGTGGTTTTGTAGGCGAAGCGGGATAGCTCTAGTACGCCTTGTACACGTGACGAGACGCTCGAGGAGGATATGACCAGGTTGACTCACTGTCGGACTGGTCGTCATCGCGTCTTCTCTCCCGGTCTTCGACGACGTCATGCATGAAAGGGACGCGTTATTTGCGATTGTTTGTCCTTAATGAGTCTCGACGCGTCTCACGACTCCCCTTCAAGTTGCGTCGCGATCGATGATGAACCCGCCACCAACGTCCGCGACACCCACCGTCAGCGGCGACGAGCTCTTGCACGTCGTCACCCTCGCCGCCTCCCAGATCCCAGAACAGCTCAAAGCCTCCACTGACCGCCTCAAAGTCCTCCTCGACACCCACGCCGGCACCTACAACGCCCTCCACCGTATTGCCGCGGATACCTCCCAACCTCTGCAGGTCAGACAACAGAGCATCATTCAGTTCAAGAACGCAGCGCTATCTCACTGGAGATCCAGAAAGTCCGTCTTCCCTTGTACGCCACTTGCACCCCTTTCATCACTCTTTCAGGCTATTGAGCGAAGATGACCGCATACAAATCCGTCATCGTTCCTTTTCTTTCTTGTCCGAGGCAGATGACACTGTCCGTCCATCTTCAGTCACTCCCATGTCCAACTAATCTACTCGTAACAGATTGCCGAATGTAATCAAGTGATTGTCGCAAGAATCGCTCGCTTGGACTATCCTCACAATTGGTGCGTCTCGACACACCGTTTAGCTGTCTTCCGTTCACCACAGAGATGTATTAGGCCCTCTCTCTTCACACAACTTATGCTTGTCGTCGAGAGCGGCTTGCTCCCCTTGGCCAGCTTCCCGAATGCCACCATTCAGTCGACACTTTCCCTGAGACGCAGTTTGAAAGTCCTTCACTCCATCATCGAAGGGTTTTCCGGCATGAAAATGCTCGCAGGCGTCAAGACAATGTTTCAGGTATGACATTCGCCTTCCTACAATCACAATCCTTACTCATCCTCATCGCCAGGTCATGGACCAGCTACGGAACATCATCCTTGCATACTATTCACAGCTCTCTCCCACAATACTGAGCATAAATGGCTTGCTGGATCAAGAACGTACCGTCGCTTCTATCACAGTAGCTCATCTTGTTTACAAGTGTCTCGTGAAGATGGCATTGTGGTCATGGCCCCGCATCATCAGGGACGTGAAAGGCGAGTTTGCAGAACTCAAAGATTGGGTATGTATCGTGTCAATGCTCAGCCACATTCTTTGACCTTCGCTGTCGTAGTTCCTTCAATTATTTCAGAGTTCTACCGTTCAGCTTAGGGCGCTTTCAGAACTACGTATCAGCCTTGCTCTCGCCGTACGAGCCATGCCGACCTCCGATCCAATCACGACCCTCTCCATCGATCGATTAACACGCCACATTCGTGTTTTCGGTAAATTCTTCAGAAGATTACAGCAACTCGACAGCGAAAAGTTTGTCGAACTCCCAGCGTGTAACGACATGGTTTTGTACTACTGGTCCAAGGTTATAGAAGCTACCAACCATCGCTCGGGAGACATGATCCAAGGTACGAGAAAGTTGTTGGAAAGAGTTCATAGATTCCAACCCATATTTCTTCGGCATCAGATTCACCTACTGCCGTCTACCCAGTCCGATTCCTTGTCCAAGCAATGGTCCTTTTTAAAGAAAACCTCGCCAGGTGGACCCCTTTCCGAAAAGGCGGTCCAGTCACTGAGACAAGTACGGACAATTCCTGAGACGAGCTGTTCTTCACTAACATCCCATCTGCAGCGCTGTCACAGCAGTTTGTCGAAGATTCAGTCCGGTTGCTTGTCACACGTTTCATTCCTCTCAATCCATCCGATCTCGAGGGCTGGATGGCTGATCCTGAAGAATGGGTTAACGAAGAAGACAAAGAAAATGAACTATGGGAATATGAGCTTCGCGTACGTTTTCGCGTTCCGTGGTCTCCGTATGTTTCTAACTGGTGTAGCCCTGTGGGGAACGCGTCCTCATGACGCTCGCGGCACAATATCAGGACTACGTTGTCCCATTAATGGAATCCACGTTCAAATCCATGATCGGTGAACCTTCCAACTTCAAATCGTTTCTGTGTAGCATTCGTTCACCCTCCTGGCGTAGAACAACCAACCACGGATTTAGCGAGCGTTGTTCAAAAAGAAGCGCTATATTGTGCAATAGGAAGATGCACTACTAGGCTTCGTGATGTCATCCCGTTCAACGAATGGATGCGTCACAAACTTATCGTTGAAGCGAGAGAGACAAATCCAATGTAAGATTCAATCAATACATTTCGCGGCATCTGACAACGATTCAGCTTTCCAATTATCAAGCGTCGCATTGCATGGTTGATTGGCAAATGGACCAGTGATATGTGTACAGTTACACCAGATCCTGTTATCTGGGAAATTCTCGTCCACCTGTTACAGGACAGGAGCTCCGGGTCAGATGCTGTGGTTCGGCTCACTGCTGCCAATGCAGTACGCGAATGTGTGGATGTGAGCAAACCTACAATTTCTCCGTGACCACAGAACTGAGACCTACTAGACCGTCAGTTTTGACGCAGCCACCTTTGCTCCTTTCTTACCTGCTACCCTCACGGAGCTGACGACGCTTATGAGCGAAGCAGACACAACGGAGATGAAACAACGACTCGCAAGGAGCTTGAATGTAGTTGTTAAACGTGTTGACCAACAGATCGTCCCGCACATACAGATGATTGCAGAACAGATCCCCACTTTATGTGTGTACATCTTGCTGGTTGGTGACTCGTAGTTGACTATATGTTGTCAGGGACTGCTGCTGGGGAAGAGTGGTTGTTCAAGGCACAGCTCCTCGTGGTTGTGAAAAGTTTGGTCATAGTACGTTCGCCGTTGTGTGATCCAGCGTTGTTCACTGAAGGCACCGTAGTCATCCAAAGAATATTCCGCTTCTCTCGCACCGCTTGTAATCCCCTTAGTCCAGGAAAGTTTAGCGCCTGGGGTAAGCCTTATTTTTGATCATCCTTCAGCCGCTCAACTCCACGTGAAGGTGGCCGTCAACTTGGACGAGGATGGTATAAACCTCTGGCTTGCTGCACTCCGAAACTCCACGACCCTCCAGAGTACTTCTACCTTGAATCTCCTCCAACTATTCCCTCTTGCTATGGCATTGCTCGCAAGTAATTTGGATCTGTTAGGGAAGATCACATTTATTGTTGAATCCTATTTCTTCGCGGATGCGTTCCTTGTTCTGCAGGTATGTTAATGGAATACCCTTGTTTCTCGTCACCAATAGCTCCTCCAGAACTTTTCGCTGGACCTCATGAATGCAGTCATGAGTGTCATGCGTGGCCGAGCCCTCCAGACGAACCAGAGAGGCGTTTTAAACTGCATGAACTTTATGTTGCAACTAGCTCCTTCGTCGCTGTGGGCGGAACCAGTACACAGATCCGGCTTCTTCAATCATATTGTAAAAATTCTCGAAGACGATGAAGTAGGGATTTGTTTTTGTGTTCGGTCGTGTAGTATTGAGCCATGCGACAGAGCTCCTCCGCCATGTTGACAGAGTGTGTCTTTGTCCTTGCCCGTATTGCGTTGACAGATCGCGAGATGTTTATTCGTCTCGTGTCTGCCGCGGCCCAAGTCGAAAATGTACACGAAGAAAAGGTCTGGGAAGTTATCTTGGATCAGTTTTGGAGACAGGTATCGCGTTCCGCCTCTCCTGTTGCACTTCGAATCTTATTTTTCTACCTGTCAGTTTGACCATATGTCGGAGCCGCGGCACCGCAAACTTCTTGCTCTCGGGATCGCGTCTCTCGTCTCAACTGGTTGCCCCGAGGTACTCGGGCGCGTACCAAACGAGATCTTCAATCTTTGGACCGACGTCCTCTACGAAGTGAGGGAAAGTCGCAACCACACTGAGGATGGCGAAGACGGGTCAGTTCTCCACAAAAGTCGTTGGTCCCGGCTGATTAGATATCTATCAGCGGTCTCAATCTCTACTGGGATGTGGACAGTGTCCCAGCATCGTATTACGCCGAATCTAAAGGGACCCTGGAATACGACCGTCGCAAATCGGTACATCCATCTTGTGTGCTACGTATTGACATCGCTCAGTGATTTCTAGCTGTACGAGCATGATCCGGTGCGGACACTTCAGCTCACGACATTTATTGCAACTGCGCTGCAAGAAGCGGAGAGGGTTTGTGGAGGAGCGCACATATTCAAGCTCAATTACCTTGACAAAACAGACCCTACAGTACTCAAGCAACTTCAGACAGAACTTGCCGGTTGATGGGTAGATTGCGGATCCAGTTGCATTCCTAGAAACTCATTCTTTGCCTTTGTCTTGGGATATTTTACCTTCTCTCCCACTCTAATCATGGTGCTCAATTTGCTGTCGTGTTCTCGTGTCTACATATCAGTTAAACAAATTATTACTCTGAGTCACAACATCACCGAGCCCTGGCCTAATGCAACACGGATCGCATTCCGCCTCTCCATCGCGGTCGGTATGCGTATCGGGATGGATGGTCGTGTGCCTTCCATGTTGTTACTCTCAGCTCCCAAGCCGGGTACCTCTGTCGGTTTAGTAGTATGGCAAGAACAGCCCGGGAGGCAGTAGTCGGTAGCGGTGGCAGGTGCACCCCCTCGAGGTTCGAACGCGGTTCCGCGAAAATACTTGGCGGCGAACGGGAAAGCGTAAACAAGCAAAACTGGAAAGGGGAATGGACATGGGCTGGAGTCGATGTCGCGCGCCCATATCTCTTGATCGTACGAGAATTGTGTGAGAAGCGCCAGTGACACGATTCCTGCCGCGTATAAGAAAACTTGGTGGGTTTCAGTTAGCTTGCGATTGCCCCAGTTGGTGGGCAAGGGAGATACCTAGCGCAGAATTGGTCCAGACCAATACCACCAGAACTTCATAAACGATAGTGAAACGGGAGCGAAGGGCACCGCCAGACTCAAATGCGAAGAGACCAAGCACTGTGGGTCAAATGATCAGCAGCAAAGCGTGCCAAATTGTTCCAGACTTGCGTATCTGAAAGGGGAGGAGGGCGAAAATCCAAGTTGCCTCGATACAGACGAGCTGTGGGGAAAAGAACATCTTCTTGACGATCCTGGTCCAGGAATATGTGGGCCGCGGAGACCACAGGGAGTGTTGTGCGAGTTACTCACGTCCAGATAGCGCCGACGAACGTGAAACAAGGAATAGCTATGAGGGCACCAAAGTTGTTGGACTTGCTGTAGCCGTGGACCCAGAGTACGACGGCAAGGAAGATGGTCGTAAGGGATAACAATGCAACCAGACCTGGCAAGTCGGATTCACCAGTCTCGAGGGTGAACGGACGAAGATTGACTTACCCATCCAGAGCTTACGAGCGGTTCTGAAGCTAAGGCCCATGATCAGAATACGATGTCCTTTCAGGACTGGTAGATGACACCGGTGTACCGACATGGCTTATTCTGAGCTCGGGCTGCTTGAACATGGTTGGGGCTGAGGCTGACGATTCGGATTCAGACCAGGTCGATCATATGCGCGCGGACCGACAGTTGCACCGCCACTCCTCTCCCGGATCCGCGGCTTTTGACACTGAACCTGGTAGTATCTTACCACTGGATGGCCCAATCACCCAACGGTCAGTGTTCTGACTCTACAAAGAACTATTGACCTACTATATGTGACAGGATACGATACCAATTTGTACAACCATACGGAGGACCATGGGGGTGTCTCCAAACCCACTTGTGAGCAGCCTTTCAAAATACCACCTCTCTACGGTTCGTGACGTTTCACTCCAGTCACTTCTCGCGCCAAGGAATTCATAGAGTTCCATGATCAAGTCGAGGTGAGTCAACTACCACGAACGTTGTCGTGTACCTGACGCGTATAGCAGACCAGCGTCCGCCTCCTGGATTCTTTAGAATCATTTCTGTCTACCTTCCAGAGGGACTTGTCGGCCGTATCTGGTCAGATATCAGAACTTCAAGGGCGTAGTACCGACATCGACAACAGACTCAAGAGCCGTCGGGTTCGATATCTCTCACACTATCTTCGTTCTCTCGGTAACCTTTGCGTACAGAGAATCGAGAAACCATTGTCAAGTCTCATATCTGACTTGACCATCCCTCCTACACTGGCTACGACATTACTCGATACCGAAGTTGGGGAAGCATGGATACCGGTGGTTGCTGACTTTGAGAGGCGGCTCGATAGCCTACGTGCACGGTCACGCGTCAAGGCTGCTAGAGAACTGGCGGATGTCGTGGAGGCCCTCCGGATAGTCGTATGTTCTTTTCTACCTGACCCTCCAGGGAAGTGCTCACATAAACCATCAAGACAGCGACGAAACTTCGCGCCTTCTTCCTTGCGCTGTTGAACACGATAAAGAGTAGCGTGACGACTAATATGCAGGTGTTACAGTCTTTCGGGTTCCTCAAATATCGTCTCTTGTTCGGTTTTTTGAAACGTCAAGCTGAACCCGTGGCAAAGGAGATACAAGAATCGTACATCGCTGCCGTTCGCACATACTACGAGACTGCGTTTCGACGGTATATTCGCAGCCTTGGTTTGCTGAGGGTAAGTTTTCGTTATTATTCGCCGTCCATCCGTAATTGATGGTCTCCAGGTTCGGGTCACTGAGAGGTTCGAAAGTATCGCAACAATGTCAGCAGAGGATGATGGTATTCGCGTAGACTTTGAGCGCTTGACCTATGCAAAGTTAGACGGACCGGGCGTCATACTTGCATATCAGGCTGACGATAAAGCTCATGTAAGTACGTCGACTCATCCATCGGTGTACGCGCTGAATTTCCTTGCAAGAAAGAGCCGCTTGAAGCCATCCTGAGATCCCTCTTCCTGGTTCTGATGGACAACGCGACAGCAGAATATTCATTCGTCGCAGCCTTCTTCTTCGTTGAGCCTTTACCCTCCGCTGAAGAGCTGGAAATGGGACAATACTCTGCCATATCGGAGCCTCATGATCGTAAAGAGGTCGACAACAGTGATTCCGCGGCTGGCTCAGAAGCGAGGACACCCATCCCGAGTCCTGGAATTGTTGATCCCCAAGGACTCGGCCGCCTCGCCACCATGGACAAGGCTGAACGGACGGAGCTTGGTAGCATCTGGAAGAAGATCTTTGACCCTTCCCTGGAGTATACCAAGGTAGGTCATGGGGGTCAGAGCCGAAAGAGCGAATTTTGACAGTCATCTTTCATTTATTCAGACATTCTTGGGTTCCGTCATCGAACCTCTACCGCCAGCGACGCCCCTCCTGACCATGGTCCGGCTGACGGAAGCTGTCATCGCAGAGGTTCAGAAACGCCAGTGTTTCCCTCTGGAGACCTTTTTCTTCACTATGCGCCTGCAGCTTTGGCCTGTATTCCAAAAAGTCGTTTCGGAGCACTGTGATTCACTCAAAAAGTTGTCGGAACGTCCCAGCGGCTACTTTAGCAAGGCGTCTGTGACAACCGACTCGTCGGTGATCAATGCAAGTATCCAAAAGTGCTCACCTAACGCCAACTCACCCGACCACCCGCAGATTTGCAAATGCTACATCAACTTGTTCCAGTCGTTGGTCTTGCTGACGGAACAGACTGAAGAGACCATGATATTCAGCAAGTGCGCTGTTGGTATCATGTACATGCGTTCCATGAATTGACTTTTTCGTCTAGTCTTTTCCGGCTTCAACAGGAGTTGAACAAGCTCATTCTACGTCACACGGAACAGATCACGGACCCGGTTGCAAAAGCTACCAACCAGTCCTCCATCTACGAGGTACTCTTGCAAGGTCTAACTGTAAGTCCGCCCTAGCAATGTCAAATCTGCAATGTGCAAACACTCCTACAGAAAGGAATGCGTCTTACTGCCCACCCCAAAGCTCAAGGTGAGCTCGGCTTTTGGACACAAAAGGAGGAGGCAGCTCGAAGAATTATCATATCTGCGGGTAAAAGGAGACAGACCGCGACATAAATATGCTACTGTTGTAAATTGGAGTGGAAGATGATGTCCATTTTGCGAGGACTGGAGCATAAATTACTTAGTAAAAGATGATGAGATAATAGATAGCCAAGCGAAGGTTATAGAAAGTAAACGGAGATAAAGAGCGTTGTATGCAATTTCAAGGACGTGATAAAAGTATGGTAGGCTTGGAGCTTTTTCAACAAGGGCAGATCACGGTGATTAGCACCCCATGGTGAAAAACGTCAAATACTGAAAACTTACCTCTGATCGGGCTTTTGCATAGACGGAAAAGACGCTTTTAACAAATTGGTGGTGCCATTGGGCTTCCCTATTCCAAGCTTATTCAAGACCTCCCGCACTTCCCCCGACCCAGCTGTCACTGCTCGCTTCTTGAATCTAGGTTTCGGCTTCGACGGGGCCAGGCGGGGTGTGTGTGTATCAAATGATAGCACATGATCAAATGTTGACACGGAGGAGGGGTGGGCGAGGGTCGGGTTAGAAGCTCCTGCCCGACCTTCCAGAGCTTCCCTAAGATCGGTAACGCCGACGCCACGAACAGATCTGGTCAGGCTCTGAAGGGAAAGGTTCTCAATAGCCATCAGTGCAGGTGATAGCTTAAGTAATGGAGATCCATTCTCCGTCAGGGGTCGGTGTGCACTACGTCGCTCGAGGGCTAACGTGGAATTAGTTATTTTATAAATACGTGGGGGGTTTTTGAAACTCACAATCCTTTAGGGCGGCTTCTGCAGACCATTGAGCAGTCAACCTGCGCAGCAAACCCTGCCGATCCATGCCGGTCGCCTCCAGGACGTTTTTGGATGAAACGATCAACGAGAGTGCTTCTTCAGCGTTCACATGTGACCATTCAGCCACCATCTCTGATTCCGTAACCGGAGGGAACATAACCTGTTCTTCTGGTGGACGTAAAACACCTGGGGTAAATGCTGCCACTTGGGGAAGCACAGAGCCAAGCGATGAAGAGAGTGCCTGCATAACCCCAATCCATTAGCACAAAAGTAGAAAAGCTATTGCGCCACCCTTACACTTTCCGCGAGTCTTATCAGTTCAGCACACTCCCACACTTGGCCAATCACAAGCCAAATGCGGGTAACGACTTCATTCAACGTTTTCGCTCGTTGTCGAACGGAAAGATCCGACTCGTCCTCTATCTGGGAGGCTTCGTCTAGTGAAAGGAGCATAGGGATTCCGGTTAACAGGCCGCGGACAGGAACCTCTTCATGGATAGCAGTGAGAACATGGAGAATGAGCGCATGGTCCGATAAGGAGGCGAGGCTCGCAGATGAAACTTTCTGAGGAGTACATTCTAGTAACCTCTGGGCGTTGGAAGCTTTCCGTGATCGCGTGATGGTACCTGCAGAACGGCGAGAGGAAGAGGGTCGAGATAGTTGTGACTCTGCGAATTCGGTACCCTGCCCAGGTGGGTCAGTGCTTGGAGCTGTGGAAGAAACCCCAATGGATGCGAGATCGCCATTCAACGAATAAGCCGGAGATGGAGAAAGGTTCCTGACAGACCCAAGTGAGGACGAGGTGGCCAGCATGAATAGATAAGCATGGGTAGCGTGTAATGACCTCAAGCCAGGATCACCGAAGAGTAGTAGGCTGATGTTGTTCACTTGGATAGGGGAACTTTCTTCCGTCGCATGCCTCGATCGTTTGATATCGCCTGAGTTGCCGCGTTTCGCAAGTTCTTGGCGCAAGTACGTGACCAACGTATGAGCGTAGTCACTTCTCACCGCGTAATCACCGTCACACAGAAGATTCAGTGTTTCATACCATATCTCTCCAGATACTCTCCTGCGCCGTGTAACCTGGGAACTTGGTGACGAAGTACCGCTGCTCAGTATGAATGAAGGCTCAGGAGACACTATGGTCTTATCATGGTCATCCTTCCGTGCTGCGTCTGCAGCCAGTAAGAGACCTGAAAGCCCAGCCAACAAGCACCTGATTGCTTGTGACCGCCGTTTGTTGTAGTCGTCTCTCTCTAGGAATGGCGAGCCATGCACTTCGACCGTCACAAGACGACTGATGAGTTCACTAGCCAGATCCTGGATCTGGTCAGAGTAGTAGACGTGAGTGCCAAGGGAACCAATGCTTTCCACCAACAAAGGGAGCAAGTCGTCGTCGACGTTGACTGAGACTCTGCGGAGGACCAATGTAACGAGGTTGGACACGATGTCCGAGGTCGAGAGGTTGACCAAAGGAATTGGGGAAGTGAAGACTGTGGTGAGCATCTTTGTCAATGTTCTCTGTTGATGAGTAGAGATTGGGTTATCCTGCGTCTCGAGCAGTCGCTCAACTAGCCGGGATGGAACGGCATATCGATATTGATACTGTGTCCATTCGCACGCTTTGCGAGCAAACCAGCGGGATTGATCGGCCTTGTCCCAGAGGTGCTGATCATCCATGGTCTCAAACGCTGCCTGCGATATGAGACCGATCTGTGCAGCATTCGAGTGCCGCAAAAGGAGGGAAAATGCACGGAGGGATGCTATCAGGACGTCCGCAGACGAAGGGCCAGATTGGCCGTCAACGTGAATATGAATAGATGCAGCCCTCCTTTGATCTGGGGGACGGGTACGAAATTCGTCCATGTAGACTGATGGAGTATTGACCTTGATGGCCGAGGTACTGGAAGTTCGCAAGGGTAAGCCGTACGGCAGCGGACATGGATCACAAGCAAATACCATTCATCGAGGGCCTTTGTCTCCGATTGCAGAATGTGAAATAGGAGAGCTGGGATGATCCGGGACACCTGTGACTTGAACTGGGTGGAAGATAAATATAAAGCCTCCGAGTTCACTACGCCGGAGATTGCAGCAAGGCCGACCAGACGTGTCCTGGGACATTGGATTGGACTGGGGAGCGGAATGTATGCGGACGAAAATTACCTATTGCGTAGCTCATAATCGACGGATTTAATCTCCGTGGTGGACTGTTTTGCAAAGTGAGCGAGCACGACCAGGTAGTTGTGGGTCATATCGGCATCTACGCCAATGGCATGGCCATCGGTATAGGTGCACCACGCAGTCAGCTATAAGCAGTTAGGGGGGCACAGGGTGACGACGGAGAGATACGCACCACGCTTGCTGCACGAGCGGTGATCTCCAAGTCGGAGGAGACGAGATCGAGGGTTATTTTGAGACAGGAAAGGAGGAAGGGTGAAAGGAGGGAAATGTCGCGGCGACACTCGATGGCCAGCGCGCGGAGGATTGCGAGGGTGATGAGGAGGGAGCTGGAGGCGGGTGAGGGGGCGCAGTGGCGAAGAGAGGGATGCTCACGCTCGTGCCCGTGGGTTTCCGGCGAGGGCCTTTGTGCACTCTGCCCGCGTGTGCTTTTCGAGCTCTGCGCCGAGTTTGTGAATCTTTCCTGGCCGGTTCGTTGCATAGTAAGCGAGACGGGAGAGCTCCTGGGCATTCGGACGAAACTCGGGCCCAGCAGAGGGCAGCGCAGACCAGGGAGGATAGCAGGCCGCGACCAGCGCCACGTGATTGGGAGTGAAGATGTGCATGAGGAGCAGACACGTAGTCGCGCAGGGGTCAACTAACATCGTGGGAACTGTTTACCCTACTCGCTGTCCTCGCCTAGCGCGGCACACTGGCCCCAGTCGAACCCGGCCGGATCGACGACCACCTCCCTCACCATCCCGACCACCTCCCCGTGCGACGCCGCCATCACCCGCATCCACCGCTTGCTGATCATCCAGCTAGCAACCCCCTTGGGTGGCACGAGCATCCCCTCCTTCGCCGCCCCACGAAACCGATCCCTCCGCCCCACCCCTCGTCGAGGACGCTGTGCGTTCTCTGCCTTGTCCTCCTCGTCCAGGGCGTCGAAAAACCGCTGCAGCCGCACGCTACGCCACGGGAATCCTCGTATTCGGAAGAATGTCGTTCGTGTGCCCGCAGCGTCTTCTTCCTCCTCCGACTCCTCCGACGACATGCACTCTATTTGCAGCGCCCCATCAAAGGTAACATGCTCAAACGCCGCCATCTTGTTTCGTGCATCCGAGCGGTTCCCAAGTTTCTTGGAAAAACAGTCAGTGACCGTATGCGTAGCCTGAGAAAAACATACAACTTTGCGCCGACTCAGTCGCCGTGCACGCTGTGCCTTGAGCTCCTCGCGTTGTTTGTGAGCGCGTGCCGCAGAATCGTCCCTCTGCGCTTTGAATTTCTGTCGAAACGTTACAAATGCTTGATCAAACACCGAGTCCAGCGTCTTCTTTCCAAAGTCCTTGTCTGGGACGTGCGTATACAGTTTCCGGTTCGCTTTCAGGTCTTTGAGAACTCGCTCCTTCATGCGTCCGTTATGCACCGACTGCCTCGGTGTCTTGTCCCATACAAATCGAACGGGTTCATCGGGACCCAGTGGCGTGCCTTCTACATGACTGTCTGGCAAGTCTTTATCCGTTTCGAGCATCATGACACGCAATAAATGATTGCGCATAGCGTGCTTGAAGCGCATACAATGTGAGGAACGTCATCGTGATCAACTTGAGAATTACCTGAATCGTGAGACAACGTGTGTCGTGGTGGTTTTTCCTCCGCACACGGTACGGAGGAGGGGGAGACTCGTCATCAGGATTCCGCTCTTCCTCGCTGTCCGATCCTGCTGCAGAATTCCCAGTGACGTTTCGAAGAGATGACAAAGGGTTTGCATTGACAAAGCGAGTATGAGGTAGTAACGGCGACGGAAGGTAGGACGCTGAAGTCGATGCTTCCGCGGAATCAAGTATCGACGGTCCGGCTACAGGTTGACCCGCTCTTGGAGAATAAAACGCCGCAGGAGTGGAGGGATGGGATAGAGTGGGGGAGGTGATAGGGGTCGGCTGCTGCGGCGAGGAAACGAGCGAGGCATACTCGAACTGCGAGTGTTGTGACAGAACAGGATTACTATGAACATTGACAGAAGCTCCGACCGATGATGAGGATGCGGGGATACTGAAAGCCACACGCGCTTTCAGTGCAGCGATCTCTTGCTGCATCTCGAGCATGCGACGTTCCATTTCCGCCTGACGAAGTTTGTGTTTGGCTTCTTGCTCATGTTCCCAAGCAATCCTCCGCTTGTTCTCTATCTCTTGTGCCTCCCTCGTGGAAGCCAGGAAGCGCAAGAGCTCTTGCACCGCATGGACTCCACCACCGTGTGGGTTGATGGAACGTGCAGGACTGTGACCGCTGCGGTGCACTGAGTGAGGTGTCCAGGATATTGGTGGGGTAGGAGGTGTAGCAGGCGGCCTGGAGATGGCCAGTGCGAGTTCACTGCGGTGCGGGGCGTGTTGCGGTGCAGCCGATTGTAGGGCAGGTGGTGGTCGTTGTCCCGAGCCATGTGTCGTCCTGGGTCTTGGCTGGGCATAATACGGGTTAAGAGCATCCGAGAGCTCGCTGGTGGGCATAGTCAGCAGGAGGTGTTTGCTTGTGTTTGATTTACAAGGTCTTGCCTAACAAGGCACAAACAGAGAGACGCGTCAGCGGAGCACATACACGCGCAACGACCATGGACGACCTCGGAAACCTCATCGGAAATCAGATCAGAGCCGCCGGAATGCGCATCCCTGTCGACACTACCGTCCCGGACAAGTGAGTCGCCTCCACCCCCCTCACGCATTGCGCTCATGTAGAAACTACAGTGGAGAAGTCATTCATATCTCATCGTTGGCGTTGTTGAAGGTGCGCAGCGACCAATTCACTCATGTTTGAGGGCTTATCCTCGTGAAGATGTTGAAGCACGGACGTGCGGGTGTTCCCATGGAGGTCATGGGCCTCATGCTCGGAGAATTCGTCGACGAGTACACGGTGCAAGTTATCGACGTTTTCGCCATGCCCCAATCAGGCACAACGGTCACCGTCGAGTCTGTGGATCATGTATTTCAAACCAAGATGGTCGATATGTTGAAGCAGACAGGCCGGTGAGCAGTCCTCGTTGTGCTTGCTTTCACGTTCGTTGACTCCATGTGCGTCAGACCTGAGATGGTAGTTGGGTGGTACCATTCACATCCAGGGTTTGGGTGCTGGCTATCGAGTGTCGACATTAACACACAACAAGTAGGATCGTCACTGACTAGCAACGCACGATCTCACTTTTCGCCCTAGTCATTTGAACAAATGCAAAATCGCTGCGTTGCGGTGGTCGTTGACCCTATCCAATCCGTGAAGGGCAAGGTAGTCATTGATGCGTTCCGTCTCATCAACCCGCAGACAGTGCTTGCGGGTCGGGAGCCACGACAAACAACATCCAACATTGGGCACATCAATAAGCCTTCGATTCAGGCACTCGTTCACGGACTGAACCGCCACTATTACTCTATTGCTGTCAATTACCGCAAGACCGAGCTGGAGCAGGCGATGCTGATGAATTTACATAAGCGGAACTGGACGGAGGGATTGAAGCTCAGGGACTTTTGTTCTCACAAGGAGAGCAATGAGGACGCCATCAAGGTTAGTTCCGATCAGACGTGTCTGCGAATGGGGATGAACTATATGCGCCGCAGAAAATGCTTACGCTATCGGAGGCGTACAACAAATCTGTACAAGAGGAGTCGACGCTTTCTGCGGATAAATTAAAGACACGACATGTGGGGAAGCAAGATCCCAAACGGCACCTGGAAGAAACGGTGGAAAAGGCGATCGGAGATCAGGTTGTGCAGAATTTGGGCACGATGCTGCTGGCAGAACTATAGAGATCGTGTACTGTGTTGCTCATGTGACTAGCTCAGGATCATCGCCACTACAATTGTCACAATCAGGGATGCACTGATTTTGGACTACCGCAACTGTCTAGTCACGAGCACAATGCAGGGGAAGGGGCGGAATACAGGCGATCAACAACTATTTTAGTTGCCCTGGCTTGGGCATCATTCGGGGGTTATAAAATAATGGAATAACGCCCATCATCTTGGCGCGGCGGATGGCCTTGCCTAGCCTGCGCTGGGTCTTTGTTGTCAGGCGCGTTTGTGTGCGAGGTCTGATTTTACCGAGCTCGGAGACGAAAGCGGCGAGCAGGGTCGAGTTGCTTGTCTCCCAGAGAGGGTCTATGCCAAGCTCGCGGAAAATGTCATGCTGAAACGCCTCTTCCCGGCCGGGTGCTACGAGGGGGGGTGCGGTTCTGACGTGCTTTGGCTGAAAACGGTGCTGGTACGACCAGTAGTGGGGGCGAATGAACTTTTGGGGCTGTTAGGGGTATGTGAAGAGGGAATGCAGGGGGACGCACCAGGCCAGGAGGGAATTTTCTGCGGAGACCGGCTGTTTGCCATTGGTTGCTCGTGTCCTCGGGGGCTGCAAGCGGTGAGGGGGGGGCATGGGAGGGCAAGGGAGACGTACTGCGGGCATCTTCTGCCTGGTCGAGGATGTCGTGGAGGTGTTCCTGGTCCCCTCTGAGGGTGGAGGAGAAGCGGAGAGGGGAGAAACGCGGTCGCGCGAGAGCACGGAGGACAAGCATGATGGGTGATTACATAATACATAGCAAACGGGGAACTTGAAGACCCTGGACAGTCTCGGCAATAACCGCGGACGAGATTGAAACGACGCCCTGACATCGCCCGCCTTCACCTGGTCGCTGGTCACCGATCAGAGTGCAGCGCCGTCGCCGTCGCCTGATGCACTCTGTCGCCCTCCTTTTCTCCCCGCCCCGCCCTCTCTGATCCTTCCCCCCACTTCCATCTCTACATGTCCGACGTCCCCCGTCGCCAGGCCCCGAGTCCCCTCGTCTTGACCCCCGATGCCAGCCAGCCCACCACCACCTCCAGCTCCCTGGGCTCTGGCTCGAACACCGTCTCCATGCCCTTTGTCCGCAGACATGTCACCCGTCGTCTCAGGACAGCCAAGGCTGACTGCGACAAGGAGCTCCGTAGAGTAATCAACAACATCACCACCTTCTTCGAGGAGCGGCTCCGTGATGCTGACCAGGACCGCGACGTGGATCGCGACTCCTGTCGTGATCGTGACCCCGACCGCGACTCCCAGTACGGCGACAACGACTTTCTCCACGAACCCCTCTACCAGCCCCGTCCCGTCTCCCAGGCAGACGATTATTCAGACAGTGGCTACGAGGCAGAACAAGAGGGCCGTCACAGTCGTCACCGTGCGTCTCCAGAGAATGGCACTTGTTCCCTTCCTGCTCTGACTCATCGCACCTCGTTTCCGGCTCTTCTTGCAGCATCCACATCCTCTTCTTTCGGCCCTTCCCTCCGCAGACAAAACACCAATCCCTGGGAAAGGTCCCTTCCCACTCCTCCTTCCTCTAGTACTGTCCCCAGTCCCATCGTTCCTGCCACATCTCTCTCCGATACAAACAGCCCCCGCAGGTTGTCCAATGCCATTCCCCCCATGGCTTGGCCATCCCAAAGCTTCTCTTCCCGCAGACTTTCACGCACAGTCCATATTCCCACACGTCCCGTTAGATCCGGCCAGAGTTCACGTTCCACTTCCAGATCCCGATCCCCCATGCCTCCTTCCACAACCCATGGCAGCTTTTCTGATGTACTTCCAATCTCCACTGTAAATCGCCGCTCTTCGCGCATACTCGTTGATGACCCCGTTGATCCTATCATGACCGCGCTTTACGACCTCATAGGCGTTGCTACCGATGTCACAGAAATGTCCACCGCGCAGCTCACAGCCCAACCAAAGGTCTGCGAGTCCCTCGTTCAGCGTGTTCAGTACATTGGAAGAGCTTGGGACGAGCATCCAGATTGGCACGGCCGAAACTGGTACGTGCAAGTCTTGCTTGCCGTCGCTAGCCTCAGTCGGGTCGTGGAGTGGTGGGAGGCAGAGAAGCAGTTTTGGAATTTCGACGACAATAACGAGGATGAACAAGATGAGCCTCTCATGTTCGTCCTCAAGCCCTCCGAAGAACAGCACCCAGCACCAACGCCGACTACTCGCGGACATAGGGAAGAGGGGTCGTTGCGCCTGTCTCTCGAAGACGAACACCGTTTACGAATGAGTCGGGTGGTCAGTCAGGGTAGACGTTCAAGAGACGATCACCCAAAGGAACTTGTGCGGAAATCCACCTCACCGGACCCATC
The DNA here is from genome assembly GCA_038093415.1 of Xerocomellus chrysenteron. Taxonomy (NCBI): domain Eukaryota; kingdom Fungi; phylum Basidiomycota; class Agaricomycetes; order Boletales; family Boletaceae; genus Xerocomellus; species Xerocomellus chrysenteron. The sequence continues at coordinate 106,113 of JBBPSD010000014.1, forward strand.
ATCTCGCTCGCTTAACAAACTACCTGAGCACAGCGAATCTGCTCGAGTTCTGGCCACCGAGCGCCTGCGTCTTCAAGCGGAAACTGCTCAGAATCAAAATATCATCATGGAGCTCAGCTTGGATGGAGATCACTTCATCTGGGTGAATCATGCGTGGAGAGTCGTTGTCGGGTAAGATCTCAGTCTATGACCTGGTGACAACCATTTGATGTCTGATCTTCTTAGGACTGAACCATTGGATCTTTCTGGGACACGAATATCGCACTTACTTGCGCCGTCGGATTGGATCGTGTTCAAGGATGCGACCCAGCGTCTCCAGCAAGATGATTCTCACACAGTCGAAGTCAGGTTCCGGTTGCAAGTTCAACCTGAGGGCCATCAGGAACTTCTCGCGAACGGTGTCCTCTACCAACAGATGGAAGGTAAAGGTATGCTCATGATGGACCGTGAGGATGCGCAACCCTCTCACACGGTGTGGGTTGTCAAACCCGTCGCTCCTCCACGGTATGAATATCCGTCTCCTCCCATTATCCTAGAATCCGCAGAAACTGGTCAAGAGTCCCCGCCAGAGGAAGCGCACATAGCGGAGCCTATGGCCGATGAGCCTGTGACACCCTTTCCGTTCACGCAACCTATATCCACCGAACCTATTCTGTGTCGCATCTGTGAGTGCCATATCCCGCAGTGGTACTTTGAGAAGCACAGCGAGACTTGTGCGGAGGTGCACCATCTTGAGGCAGAAATTGGCGAATGCAATGAATCCATCGATGAACTGAGAAACACTATCAAAGACCTTTTGCTCGCATTGGAGACCTCGTCGCCGGCGATGACTCCCGAGTACCGCGGAGTGCCCATCTTCACTCCGTCTACATCACCTAGCATGTCGAGCCCTCTTCAGCTATTCCGGACGAACAAAATGCAGCGTGTTAGCGTAAAGAAGATGCAGCGTCGGCTGTTGGAGCAATTGGATAATATTTTGCAGGTTGCACTCGAAATCACCATTCCCACATTTAAGGAGGAGGAGTCGAAGGAACCTATCGAGCGACAAAGACTGCTCTCCCCAACCTCGGAGCGGAAGATGTCCCAAATACGGAACTGGTGTAAACCGACAATAGAGGATACCGCGTTGACTCAATTGGTCGAGGATGCCGAGCGCATAATGCGACAAAAGGCGGACAACGTGGTTCGCATGCAGAACACCATTCGATACTCGGAGAAGATATGGCACGAATGGGAGGAGAGGGTGAAGGAAAGTCTGGCGACCGTCGACTATGAAGAGGAAAGCGATGACGAAGACGACCTCGCGCCGATCGACGGTGCGACACCCGAAATAGTGGAGGAAACCACGTTACCCCAGGCTATATTGGAGAGCGCTTCTATCAGCTCTGTCGAAGACATGTTGGCATCTGGTCCTACGCCTGTCGCCCCTTCGTCCCCAATTCCCACTGTGTCAAACGAGAACCGGCAACCAGTTTCCATGCCCATCCCTACTTCAATTCCGCCGACTTGGCAAATGATAAACAAGATGCCTACCAGATCCTCGACGCCATCATCCATATCGTCTCCTCTTGCTCTGGCGGCACCAATTACGGCTTCTACGTGCCCGGATGACCACCCACCCTACATGGATCTCAATGAAGTTCTTGCCGAGAACGGCGCTCTAAGGGCCCATCGATCCACCACCAACCTCCTGGAGCCCCGACTTCTAGTCACGCCTCCCCTGTCACCTAGTATTCTCCCCCGAGATCCCCCTATTACCACTCGCCGTGGACACCGACGACATTCCACCATCAATCCGATGTTCAGTCCAACATCTTCCAATGCGCCTCTGTCTCCCCGCCAGTCGACGACGACACCGTTGTCCCGTTCTACACCAACTTCCATCAAGGATTTTGACATCATCAAGCCGATAAGCAAGGGCGCATTTGGTTCGGTCTTCCTTGCCAAGAAGAAGGCGACAGGCGACTATTATGCAATCAAGGTTCTCAAGAAAGCTGATATGATCGCGAAGAATCAAATCACCAATGTCAAGGCAGAACGGATGATCCTCATGAAGCAGGCGGAGTCGCCATTTGTAGCGAAATTATACTTCACCTTCCAAAGCAAAGAGAATCTCTACCTCGTTATGGAGTACCTAAATGGCGGTGACTGTGCTGCTCTCATCAAGTCACTGGGGTCGCTGCCGGAAGAATGGACACGTCAGTACATTGCGGAAGTGGTGTTGGGTCTCGAGTACCTCCATGACAGAGGCGTTGTTCATCGGTAAGTCGAGCTTGTTGCGTGCATATAAACAGCCAATTTGACAGAACATTGCTAAACAAGGGACCTGAAGCCGGACAACTTGCTCATCGACCAGCACGGACACTTGAAGCTCACCGATTTCGGACTCAGTAGGATTGGACTCTTAGGTCGCCAGACACGAGAAGTACCTATGGGAATGGGACTTCGCCATCGCACGAGGTATGATTCGCGGTCTCGGCCCCCTTCCCTGGATTCAGGTTTCCTTGCTTCTCCGATGCTGCCGTCCGACGGAGGTTCATATTTTGGCCAAGGAGCATATTTATCTCGGAATGGAACGTCGTTGCTCCAGTTCCCCGCAGACGACATTAGCGAGTCAGGGAGTGGTTCTGAGTTGGTATCAAGCATTTATTCGAGGCGAAGCAGGGCTGCAGACAGTCCTTTGCAATCGTTCGCCACGGAACTCACCACGGATTTACGCTCGCATTCGGGCGGCAACACAACACCTCCTGGGGAGCAAAAGTTCGTCGGCACGCCGGACTATCTGGCACCCGAGACAATACTAGGTCTTCGTGGTGACGATGCTGCCGTTGATTGGGTACGGATCCTCACATTCTACTCGAAGACGTACAGATACTCATTGTTGTTTAGTGGGCTCTCGGGGTCATCACGTACGAATTTTTATATGGGATCCCGCCGTTCCACGCCGAGACTCCGGAAAAGGTATTCGAAAACATACTTTCGGGACAAATCGAGTGGCACGAAGATTGGGTAGACTTCTCGGACGAGGTCAAGGATTTCATGCGAAGACTTATGGACACCAACCCCGCAACGCGGTTAGGTGCCAACGGTGCCGATGAAGTTAAAAACCACCCCTTTTTCGAAGGGATTGAGTGGGATGCAGTTACTTCGAAAGAAGCTGCTTTCATACCGCATCTTTCGGACCCGGAGTCGACGGATTATTTCGATCCCCGTGGGGCGATACCTCAGCTGTTCCACGACGACGACGTTGCTATCACGAACGTTGACAGCCCAACCAGCAACCCGGCCACCGCCCAGCCAAACAATATTCCCTTACCAAGTAACCGAGATTCGGCTCCTTCTCCAGCCAGCGATGACTTTGGATCCTTCAGTTTTAAGAACTTGCCGGTCTTGAAGCAGGCGAACGACGATGTGATTCGCAAGCTCAAGACAGATCAGCTAGCCCCCATCGCTCATACCTTGTCTGACTCGGCGACCATCAGCACACGACAGCGTAGTCTATCACAGCGTCATAAAAAGCCTCCGAGTGTTGTCATAGACCATAAGACCATGCCACAAGGCCCTCCTTCACCGTCGACGTCGACGTCGTCGATCGCTTCCTCGCCTTCAAGAGCAAGCATACCGGCGTCAACACCGGGCAGTAGTTCTGGCACGCATGCCCGCAAACCTTCGGAGTTTGGCGCAATCGAGAGGTTCAAATTGAATCAGCTTGATGGTGTCGAGCGCAGGAACACGATGCCGAGCCGATTGCGAACTGCGTCAATTTCGAGTAGCGCGGGCGATGGATCAGGCTCTGACAACTGGCCTTCCTCAGCAGGGCAAAGTCTAAGTCAGTTCGAGGTGACACCTCCTTCGTCAGTTCACTCTGTGGATTTGCGCAAGGGGCCGGATCCCACGGATCGTGCTGCGACCTGCTTACTTGCTGAGGATAATCCCATCACTGCTAAGATAATAGAGACGCTGCTCATCCGTCTTGGGTGTCGTTGCGTGGTAGTTTCCGATGGCTCTGAGGCGATCGGTGTTGCGATGGGCGACATCAGTGAGTTATTGCTGTGATCTGGGGCAATCTAAACTGAGCACCCAACAGAATTCGACTGTATTCTGATGGACCTGCACATGCCAGTCCGTAAGTGCATCTCTCTTCACCGCGATCGCATTTGCTGAGGGTGAGCTTCCTTAGTGGATGGTGAAAGTGCTGCTCGGTACATCAAGAGCACAAACAACAAGAACACAAACACTCCGATTATCGCTGTTAGCGCTTACAGCACAGGAGACGAGCAGAATGGCTTATTTGCGGCTTCCCTTTCTAAGCCGCTGCAAAGAGCGGATCTGCTAGCGGTGATGCGGAAGTTGGGCTTCAAGACCTCCGCTGTACAGGGTGTTTCGCACCCTGCTGCTAAACTCATTCCTTCTCGTATCCCATGACCTCTCATGCATTTGTTCTACATTCTTGGTTTTCTTTTCTTTTTCTGCTGCACGTAAACCATACTCATACGCTATGCCATTCATCATTCTTCTCAACTCTAAGTTTTCACAGGCACACTCATCAGCATAACTTTTGTCGGCGCTTTGCTCTCTTTTGCATATGTACGTTAGAGTATTGTTTTATCCCAGCCCGCACACGCTGTGAACGGTTGGATTGACGCTGAGCTATGTAAGTCAGGGGGAAAAAACAAGCGAGATGGGCGCTGTTGGGAGTGAGGCCTTCACGCTGCTCTCACCCTTCCACTACTGTCTCGACGTCCTTGCCCAGCGTTCTTTCAACTTCTGTGGACTAGCACTGTCGAGGAGCATACAAACACTTGATCGCCCACGGGCAGTGCTCCTTTACCTTATCGCTGACAGCGCTTGCTGTAACTGAGGTCGGCACCGTGACAGTACTAGCGATGCAATCCTACAACCATCCAGGTATCGAACACTCTGTTCACTCTCTTTCAACCCAGTTCAACCTCTCCCTAGCTTGGCAGTATCCTCGTCCACCCCACCATGCTGCGTCCATCGATGTCCCTCCCTCACAGTTCAGTCCCCTCCCTCCCACTGTCAGACCCCGGCACACAAGCACGTCGAGCCCATCGCCCTATATGCCACAAGCGAACGTGCCGCAGTCATTTATCCCATCCAGTCTCACCCCTGGCCGGCAGCGTGCAAGAATCTGGGACAAAACTGCTACCCAGCGGCCGCACACCGGTCACCTCCCGATGCCCTCACCCTATCTCTCACCCCAACGTTCGTCGTTGTATGGCGATTATTTCTTTTCGCAGCCCCAAGCTCCCCTTCCAATACCACCACCCCTTCCCCAGAAACCACAAGCGCTACTCAAACCCCTGACCAACTCGTTGCCCCCGATCCCGCCCAAACCGTCAGCACTGACCGTCGCTCCTGCCTCGAGAATCCCTCTCTATCCTACATCGATACCATCACACATGGTCGGTCCATCTTCCCACCCCCCTGAACCAATTACCTCGGTCACCGTACCTTTCCCTGATGAGAAGGGGGCTGAATTGGCGCCCACACTGTCCCCGTCCGAAGCTCGAAAACGCGAGGAAGAGTTGATCGCCCAGGAAGAGGAGGAACTCGCAAGAGCCTTGGAAGAATCGCGACTACTGACCGACACCGTATATAATTTCGATGAACAATCACCGTCTTCTTCAACCTCGCCATCCGTAGATCGGGCATCCATCTCTGCAATAAAGGGCTCTGCGCATGCTCCAGAAGGCGAAAGCTGGCTACATTTGATAACCCCGACAGCGCCGACTTCGTCGCAGCACGCTTCCGTAGACGAAGATTTCCCCTCTTCACAATCCTCCGCGAACCAAATCGAGTCCGACGACGACCCAAGTGATCTTCCCCGAGGCGCACCCAACGACATCCAAAACTTGTACACCCCCCAGGATGCCTTTTCTCCGTCACCTCCCCTGTATGCTAACGTCGTTTCTAACCTAGTCCGAAACCCCCATTCTGCTCATTCTCCGAAACATTCGACTGTCGTTCCCCCCTCGCCCTCAACTACTTCCAGTACATATCTGCAAAGCGACTACACACCCTCATCGGACCGTGTCCCAACTTCGCCGTCTTTATCACTGACTAAATCAAGTAGTAGCGAGCAATTGCCAATGCCACCCTTTCCCTCTAGACCGAGTTGGTCATCAGTTTCGTCTGAAAACAATTCGTCCGTCGGGCATTCCCTGGGTAGCGACCTTCTTCCTGCCTCCTCTGGGTACAAATCTCCTACGCATCTGACTGCGAGTCCTGACCTTTCCTCCTCGCCCTCGGTTAACCTGGACCCGTTGGACGAAGGGGACGAAGAAGAGGCGGATACAGAACAAGGGCCATCCACATGGCCACTTGCCCCACTGTCAGCAAACCAATACGTTGAACGAGAAATGCTCATGGGTATTTGTATGTTTCGACTCTAAAGTCCATCTGGCACCTCTTTTGACCCCGTCGTTTAGCTTTGGGTTTCACTATTCCGGTTATCTCGACGGAGTTACTGCCTATGACCGGTCTGATGCCAAACGTAATCACTCTTCCTTATGGAAAAGCACCTGTTTTCCATTTTCAGGCCCCCAGTTGGCGAAAGTTGCTCAAGTTGATGGCTAGACTGAGCGGCACCCGCGTAGAGCCTACCGTAGAGGCGATCAACGTCGCCAAGCATGATCTCAAACTGCGAACTGTAATTCAGTTTGTCAAGGTGTGTTAAGACTTGTCAAATGGAAACCTGTTTTGCTTATGGCCGGGTTTGCCAAGATCCATCACTCTGCATCCGTGTGGAGAACAGTGCTTTATCTGACAACGGACCATCCTACCCCTTCTAACTTGCCCAATGCACACAAGTACACTAACGGCGATGTCACAGTCCTACCGTATTCGTATGCGATGTCACCACTTCCGACTCTTCTTCGGGATGGTTCCGAGTCGCCTATGGCCAAATATTATGTTGTGCCATCAACGCCGACAACCCCATATCCCACCCTCCCGATTAATTTTCCCAACCTTGCGATGTATCTGCAATCGGCTGTGCAAGACTCGCGTAGAGCTGCCAACGATAGCTCGAGCGGGCTACGAAAGTTGGCACAGTATATTGACAACTGCTATCATACAGAAGAAGACCGTGTTGCTCCAATTGATCAGGAGGTGGTTTCAAAGAGGGGGGTTGTTGGGGGTATGTTCAAGCGTGTGATGGGAAGAAACCGGGGAAGCAGGAACAGTGGGGGGAACGAAGAAATATATGACCTTGTGACGCCCTTTGTGTCGGACGAATGGGGTTGAGTCGATGTCGTCGTCGTTATTATTTGTCGGTCAGCACCTTGTAAGGACTTTTTCACGCTGACGGAGATGAAGTAGAGTCTGACGCCTCTCGACCTGGAGCTTGTAACGAGCTTGTCGTGTTTTCGGTGTCGTTAGTACTAATAAATGTTATGTCGTCGGTGTCGTGGGACGTGACGCGCATTCCTGAGTTATTTCCGTTTTCAAGGCCATCGTCCCAAAGACCCCACGTCGACCATGAGCAATTCCTCTCAGCTTGAACCAACCATTCCGCCTCTGTCAACCGAGGAAGAAGGCACGTATGTCATGGCCCTTGACGTGTTTCCCGCAATAAACTCTCCCTTCAGATGCCATCATCCACACGCGAATCACCAACGATGAGCGGGCTCTCCGCCGCATCGTCAAAAAGTTCCACAATTACGCCTCGCTAGCACACACCCCAATATTACCACCTGCCCACAGTGGAGGTGTCGATGATGCACGCGAGGCCTTCTTGGTCGAACTCGCCTCCTTCGAGTTGGTACTAAAGAAGAGCCTGATGATTTGCGAGGCCGAGTCGAGGCAGGTAGAGGAGTACCAACGGGAGCGGCATAGAATCGGTAAGTACCCTGGTTCACTCCAACGTTTTCGAAATACCACCTCTTTCCCTAGAGCAGGAACACGACCTTTTACGCCAGCAAATTAGCGAACTCAAGGTCGCGTTGGAACACGCGCAGATGGAGCGCAGGCGCAAGATGGAGTACGACTCGATCACGGAAAAGATAAACACCCTCCCCAGTCGCGATGAGCTGGAGCGGTACGTGTTCCACGGCGTCTCTCCGTCGCGTTGTGGTATCCTAAAACGCGTCGCATTCGAGGTCGATTCTGGCGCTAGAGAACGACCTGGCGGCGATTTCGTCAGAGCACGAAACGCAAGAACGCATCATCAGAGGGCAGAAGTTCGCTCTGGATAATATCGTGTTGGATCTCGGCTCCCTCCGTCTAATGGGAAAAGACAAGGAGAGCACGGCGTCACGTTTAGCCTCTCCGATGCCCACGCCTGCCGCCGATTCCACTGATGCTGACGAGGGCGTCCAAGGGACTCCACCGGTCGATGATGAACAGCATGTGGAGGGCGTTGAATCCGGCGAGGTCGCAGAGAAGGAGGACGGTGAAGATGTCGAGTCGTTTGATGCTCCTCTGTCTTTGAAGCCGAGTACTTCGGCAGCCTCACACTCAGGAACTCCACTGTCATCGCAAAGGGACATACACTCGAGAAAAGATTTGACACCGTTCAATCAAACTGAAGATGACGACATCGAAATGGGAGAGGTAGCAGAGGACCCGAAGCAAATAAAAATGAAGAGAAAAATCAGAGAAGAGTTAGAGGAAGGAGAAGCCAGCGATTCAAGTAGTGCATTGTCCGATCCCCCGGACGAATGATGGTGTTACATATTTCTGTTGCATTGTCAGGGGTTCGTATTCTGCTGTGGTAGGTTTACCTCTACTGTCATTAGATCTCTAGCGCAAATAATCTCGCCCGTGAACTGCTCCCTCGCCAAATTTGCGATCCCCTCCATTATGGCTCTCGCATCTACATTGACGTTGTCGTCCCCGGGGTATCTAGGTGAGAAGTGGTTCAAGACCAGCCTTCGTGCTCCGATTCGTGTCGCAAAGGCGGCAGCCATCTGAGGAGTTGAATGCCCCCTAGACTTCGCCCTTGCCTCGACACTCTCGAACGTGTCGATATCTTTGGTGGTTTGATCTATGCCGGGAAGATGTGCATTTGTCGCTTCATGAACGAGTAAATCGGGTGAACAAGCCATGTCCGCGATTGCAGATGGGTTATATGTATCACCAAGGATCACAATCTTTCGGCCCGGACGTCGAGGAGGACCACGCAGGACAGTCCCATCCGAAAGCTCAACACTCTCCCCTTGTTGTAAACGACTCATTACCGACATCGGGGTCTTGGTCCGTCTTAGGCTTGGGATGTAGTTTTCGGGTTCTATTTTTCCCGGAACTGGGGCTTCCTGGAGAACGTACCCCACGCATGGCACGGAATGCAAGATGGGGCCTGCAGAGACGCTGACAAAATCATCCTTGAAGATATCCTTCCAGACTCCGGCAACTTGGGGTATGTTATGACCACTTGACAGTTCGGATGTGTGACGGGGCAGCTCGATCTGATCACCGTCGGGTGGATCAGTTGGAAAGCGAAGCTCATGGACGACGTATGGAGCTCCCAAGAGAGTGTGCGTGTATGTGAGGCCTGCACGAACGTATGCGCGCGTTCCGAGTGGTCCGTAAATCTCCAGTGGCTAGCAATCATGTGAGCTTGAGAGCTGCGGCAATTTTGACAGACCGACCTCGACGTCAACATTACTTTGTGCCCGAGGATCCTCGATGTCCTCCGCCGTGCCCCCAGCGCCGTTCGCAATAGATGCCATCAACGGCAGAAGACCAAAGATATGATCCCCTATGTGTTGAAAGTCAACGCCAGCAGCTAAACGGGTGCAGAGTCGCACCATGGGTATGAGTGATGAATATTTTCTTGATCTTTCCCATTTTCACTGCGCTTTTTTGCAATCGATGCTGGGTCGCCTCCCCACAATCGAATAACCATACATCTCCACCCAAACGCAATGCGGTCGCAGAGAGATTCCTGGTGGAAGATGGTTGTGCAGAAGCAGTTCCTAAAAAGCAAAGGTCAATCATTCCAAGAGTCCTTCGGGCAGCCATGATTGCATTAACAGTCACGATGAAACGAGAGAGCCTATCTATCGCCTGATCACGTCCAGAAAAAAATTTGTCCCTGGCAGGAATTGAACCTGCGGCGCCACGGTACTGTGAGATCCACAACGTGGCGATTTAACCACTAATCGACAGGGACTTGAAGAAAACAATAACAAATGTAATCTTCATCGATCCGCTCGTTGATGACTGGTGACTGAGATCTGGAGTAAGAATAGGCATATATCTTTTTCACGGATACTGTCACCAGTCGCTACGAGACTATTCTCAGTTATCATGCCGAATACGAGAGCATCTACAGGTAGGCTGGTTTCAAGTTTCAAGCGGAAGCCCAGTCGGAGAGAGATCAATGGTGAGTATTACTCTATCCCCTGAGGTGGTCATGACGCCATATCATTCAGCGACGAGTGACGATGAATCGAATAATTCCATTCGGCGTGCTCGCGAAGACATCGAGGCAGAAACCAGGATGGCCGCCATGGTATTTCCATTTCTCCAACTAACCACCAGCACACAATGTCCAACTTCTCTAGGACCACCTGAGAGAGGTGAGCTCGGGCGTAGACAAGCTGTACACCCGAATTCGGACTCTCGGGCAAGAGAACGAAAGCT